>PVLA01004608.1:0-170939 GCA_004027455.1 Hydrochoerus hydrochaeris
GTGATATATGTGCACCCATGTTCATAGCTGCACAATTTGTGATAGCTAAATCCTGGAAACAACCAAGATGCCCATCAACTGCAGAGTGGATGAAAAGATGTGGCATTTTTATACAATGGAATATTACTCAGCTATAAAAAAGGATGACCTTGAGGCCTTCATAGGCAAATGGAGACAACTTGAGACTATCCTCATTAGTGAAATAAATAGGAATCATATTTATAAATATCATATTGTGTCTCTAGTGTAAAAAGTAAGTAAGAACTACAAGTGTAATAAAACAAAAATGTGCAATTGCTATTGTAAAAAAGAGAGGAAAAGAAAGTGCTCTAAGGGATATAACTGCATGTGTGTTTGAGTGTGTAAAATAGATGACCATATTGCTGAATCTTTGTTGGATCTTTGAGCAAAACAGTTTGTAGTCTGACTGTTTGAATATTTACTATGTACCCTTTAACTTTGTAACTTGAACAACTACATCCAGGATGACAGTATGTAATTTATAAATTACTAATTTCTTAGTAGGGCTTTTTTTTCATTCTCCTTTTTCTTTCTTTCTTTCTTTTAGCATTCTGTATCGTAGCTACCCTTTTTTGTTTGTTTTTTTTCTTCTCTTTAAATAAATTTTAAAAATGTATAATTGCTATTGTAAAAAAAAGAGGAAATAGGAAGCGCTATAAAAGATATAGCTGCATGTATGTTTAGATGTGTGGGATTGATGACCATATTTCTAGGTTCTTGTTGGATTGTTGAACAGATCTGTTTGCACTCTCACTGCTTTAGTGTCCACTTTGTGTGCTTTAATCCTGTAACTTGAATAACTGTTTCTAAAAGAACAATATGTAATATATCAATTAGTGATTTCTTACTATTTATCTTCTTTTCTTGAAATTCTCTAATATTTCTACCTTTTTCCTGTTTTTTTCTCTTTAAATAAAAAAAAATATGAAAAAAAAAGTGAGCCTTGCTAGCAGCTGGAAACTTGGCATAAATAGTTTCTTACACTGCAATACCCATTCCCTGAGAAGAGTGGATGACTCCACCTAAAGTGTGCGAGTATTTTGGGTTATACAAGATAGCTGAATTCCTCCCAGGTGTCTAGAATTGTGTTGCATGCTGGTAAAGCATGTATTCTCCAGCAGAAAGCAGGGACAAAGATAACCAGTTCAACACCCCTGGGCAGGCATATTGCCTACATTTTTTAGCAGAAACTTGGGTGCATTTTTGTTGTTTAGAGAAAAGTGAACTCTGTGAAATCCCCCTGCCCCGGAAAGAGATCTCATAGGAAGCCTGAGCGTGACTTCTTCCAGTTCTGCCAATGTCTTTCCCCATTATGATCCATTTGTGAAATGTTACAAATTCCTTGGGCTAAATTTCACTGGGAATACACTTGAATCTTGTGATTTCCTTCTGAGAAATCTCCAAACATGAAAGTGGTCTTGAAAACTCCCAACACAAAAACACACCTATCACAAAAGAAGAGATTTTACATAAAAAAGTCTCGATTTCCAATTTCTCTCAAAACAGTAAGTTCTGTTAACCTTACATTTTTCCTGGAGCTTAACATGGCTTCTTAAGATCCACAGCTCCCATTTAGACTGCTCAATTTTGCATGTTATCCAACAACTGCAAACATTAGTTTTAGACCCCTGAGCAAGAAAAAAGGGTTTTCATGGGGTTTTGGAAATTCAGGTTCTAGGGCCATGTTCATTAAGGGAACTTGACTCACTATCCAACAAATGCTCACTGAAGCCCTTTATGTCCCACAGGTTTTACCAAAGAATGAGAAGTTTACCAGGCCTCATTCTAATACTATTAACAATAACACTGTTCCTGTACTTGCTTTTGCCAGGATTTTCCTAATCCTGAGGCCCCTAAACAAGGTAGAATTTAGAATTAATTGCTAGCTCCTAAGTCATTCATTCTGAATTACTGGGAGTATTTACAAGGTGAAAGCAAATTACTAGGCAGTGGGAACACATGGTCACATTAGACAGAGCCCCAGCTTGCATGAGTTTACAATTTTATCAGCCAAAACAGACAGAAAATTAATCAAGAAATGAATATGTATTATGTATGTCAACAATAAGTGCTACAAAGTAAATCTGAGCCAGCTGAGGGAGGGACCTGAGGATATGCAGCCAGAAAAGACTTCTCTAAGGAGATGATGAATGAACAAGGACCTAAGTAAGGTGACAGTGGGAGCCATGCAAAGCCTAGAAGAACAGTCTCCTTTGATTGGAAAAAGCATATGCAAATGGACTGAGCCATTTGTAACTGAGAATGGTTAATCTGAGTTGCTAGAGCTTGTTAGCAACAGCTCAAAGAGATCAACAGTAGCCATGATGAGGTATTTTGGGTATTGTTTGAAGTAAAAAAGGAAAATATTGGAAGGTTTTGATCAGGATGTAGAAACACAGGTAGAAATTGAGGCTCAGATTTAGTACTTAATGCCGTCCATTAGTAGCAGAGTCAGAATTCAATTCCCATGTCTATCTGATCCAAAGGAGTATTCAAGGTCTGTGGATATTCCAGAGGCACTGCATGGGGACATCTCTAATACATCTTCTCACAAAGGATCTTCCACCACATTAAATTCATTTCCCTTTACTCTGGTATACCTAGAGTAAATATTATAGTGGGTGGAATCTTCCTAGCCTGAGAAGGGGACATATGTCATATTTTTTTTTGCCAAGATAAGACATAGGTGGATATTTCTTAGCAGTCATTAAAAATTAGTAATGCAGGCATGTATATTACATGAGTCCTCTCATGTGGACTTGGATGTGGATGCAGTTTTTGTCAATGAAATCACCGAAAACCAACTGATTTGCTTATGTAAATCTAAAAAAAAAAAACTTTAGTTAAGAATAAAATCAATCATCTTATAAATAATACTAAATAAGTCTTCTGTCTCTCCCCAGAGTTAGCTTCTTTATAATGTTTTCTTAAAGCAATGGATGCCTAAACTACTGTTGTCAACATCCTTGCAATGTATCACCATTATTAAGATATAGTATATATAGTATGATGAGGTTTACATATGATTAAACCCCACCTTGTAATAGAGAACTGTCTACAACACCGGGTAGAACTGGTTCATCAACTCTCAAGAGTTTACAAAACCTCTTTAGGATTTCAATCCTGCCCTTGCTGTCATATTAAAACACTCCCCCAGGGACACTGGGACAGTGGATTTTTTTAGTCCTGGAACTGAATTTTATTTGGCCAAACAGAATCAGCCTTGAATTCCCCAGAGGACTCCCACAGGAAGCAAATGTAGGTGTGTTCCAAGCATGCTGATGATCAAAGAGAGAAACCAACTTTTGTGCCAGCAACTCTCTTGATTATTCAGGGATGGATGATCCAATTTGTGGATTAGCTGGGCCTCTTGGCCTTTACTGATTTCACTGATCATTAGCCCATGGCCCCCTCGGGCCAGGAAGATAAAAGGAGCCAGGCAAAGCGGTCCAGTGGCTTCTTGGCCTATGTGGTAAAAGGGGCAGGGCTGAAGGCAGTGGTTTGCAATGGGGAAAATGAGGTTTGGGGATTATCCGGATTTCAATGAGCTCGTTTCTTGGTAGCTCCCTAGCCCCCAACCTGAGCCTCTAACACCAAGTAATGGACAGTTTTACTTTGTATGAAGTGGGCCTCAGAGGTAGCCTGGTGAGTTTCAAATATGTTGTTTCAAGAGCCTTGGGGGCAGAGGTATGAAACTGCCCTCGACATGGTGGCAGGACCTTAGAATATCACACCTCTGCCCTTTCTGCGGGTGAGTATGCCAGGTAGGCACAGAGGAGGGTACATTGTCTTTAACACTCTCCTGTACCTGGAAGCAGCTACGCTTTTAACCTGGGAAGTGTTTTCTGTCCTCTAGCACAGCAACTTTCTGAGATTACAAAAGCTACAAAGGATGAGGGAGAGAGGAAAGAAGACGAAATTGAAGCTAGAGAGAGAAGAGGGTGGAAATGGGGATGAGGGGGATCTGCAGTTCAACCCAAATTGGATTTTGATCCCAAGTAACAGTCTTAGAAAAGTCTTTCCTAGATCAAACTGAGAAACAAGCAATGTGGGAAGGATAAACCATCCTTCAGCAAAGCCAAACTGTGGGGAAAGGAGCTGGAGGTACTAAGCAGAAGCAGAGAGGCAGCCCTTTAGAGGCAAAATCTACCGTTTATCCACTGGTCCCCGGGGAAGTCGCCTTGAAGCCTCTGTTTCCTCATAAGAACAGTCAGATAAACAAGAGTGAAGATAGCTCCAGGCTGCAGAGAGAAAGATCTAGGATTTCCCAACACAAGATCTAACCCAGGATGAGGCTTACTGAATGCACTGGAGGAAGGAAGGAGTCCAGGAGAGACAAATGAGCCTGGACCACTTGCCTATCACCTGCTGCACTCCATCCCTGGCACCAGTGCCATGACCCCAGCTGTTTCTGCACTTCTTCTTAGTACAAAAACATTGGGACAGCTCCCATCTCCTCTGCTCACATATGGACTTTCCTGGATTGCCCATAGTCCAGCAACTGACCAGACACAATTCCAAGACAATAGGCCACACATTTTTCCTTCTTAACTTGCTATTTTCTTTAAATACGAGCAGAAGTTCATCCTTTTCTTGCAAGGAACTGAACAGCATGAGTTGAAAAACAAAAAGTGCCATCAATGAAAGATGAAAGGGAGGAGAAAGAGATCTGATTTGTTCGTTTATTCTTACTCAAAAATATTTCCTAATCTTCAAAGTTTTCAGCAAATAGGTGTGAGTCTAACAAAAAACTTCAGGACCAAAGAAGCATGGGTGAGGGAGGATAAGTCCGGGGACCCCTCCCTGTCCTGAAACACGAGGGAGTACAGGCTATCCTCCTGGGTCCTGCAGCTACCCAGAGACTCCAGCAGGGAAGGCACAGAGCTTGACGTGGGATGCAGATAAAGGTCATGTCTTCTTGATGCTTTTTAAAACTGTTATGAGTCTATATATGTTTACTATTTCAGAAACATGCATTTTTTTGATAAATACAGGAATACTTAAGTACATACGTTTAATAACCATCAGACTGATTTTATCTGCACAGGTCTTACAGCCTCTAGAAAACTCCCCCACTCTTTTGTGGGAGAACAACAAAAAAGGAAATAAGTCATGATGTCATCATTCCCCAGTATCTGAAGGGAAGGGTTCCAGGATCCTGTGGATACCAAAATCTGCAGATGCTCAGTCCCTTGTATGAAATAGTATAGTATTTCAATATATACATATGTAGTATATTTTCAATAATCTCTGCATTACTTTTAATACTTAATATAGTACAAATGTTAAATAAATAATTGTTATATCATATTGTTCAGGGCACAGTGACAAGAAAAAACTGTGTATGTGTTCAGTGCAGGTGCATTTTTTCTGAATATTTTTTAATCTCAACTGCTTGAACCCTGGATGCAGAACCAATAGATACAGAAGACTGCCTGTATGCAAAAGAGAAGACATCGGCACATAGGCAGATGTGCAAACAGAAAAATGAAAGACCAGCCAAAGTGTAGAGTCATAATCTCCACTTGATACCCCACCACCCTAACCTCTAGGCTATGGCACTGTGTATAGCTCTGGCCAAAGTGAAGAAGCCAGTAGTCTTGGCATCTCATGGCATGGTTTTTTGGGTTTTTTTTTTTTTTTTTTTTTTGGTACCAGGGATTGAACTCATGACCTCGCGCTTGCCAGGCAGGCACTTAAACCACTGAGCTAAATCCCTGGCCCATGGCATGGAATATTAAACCCAGTTCTACCCGTTACCACCATGTACATGCTTCTACTATTGGGCATGGGTAAAAGACAAGGAACTCTAGAGGGCATCAGCTATATTGCCTTTTAGTCATCCATCCTCATTTCAATTTTCCCTTGAGAATCACCATTTTCTCATATTTAGTGTAAATAGTTTAGGTGGAGTTGACCCCAGGAAAAGTATTGATCTAAGCTTGATCAGTGAAAGTATAGCCTCCCTCTGGCCATGGTAATTGGTTCAAGAACAGGCACCATCTATATCCTCAAAGGAAACTGCTTCTATTTATTATATCCTAAGGACTTCCCAAAGAAATTCCCTGAAGACTTCCCCAAGGCCTTTGCTGGTTTTTTGGAAAGACCACCTAAAAAAAGATCTAGGAGGTCCCAGCTGATTGAGTCTTCCCAGTCCAGGCTCCAGATATACCAATGTGGAAGCCTTGTGGATACCCTCAGCCCCAGGTTCATCAGACTACAGTAATCAGAGAAGCTCCTTCCTATGAACAGCCTGCCTGAGCTGAGCTAAAGCTCAGATTCAAAGGCAAAATAAATATATGTTGCATTAAACCAGTTCTGAGGGTAGCTTATTATGTAGCCAGAGCTAAGTTTATTTGATTTATTTAATAACTCCAGGGCTAAAATCCAAGACAAAAAAAAAAAAGCAGCCACCGGACAAAGATTACATTCTCTAGCAGTCTTCCTTGTGAACAAGTATGTTATCTGCAGGTTTTGTTAATTGGTTCTATCACTATAGCTACTTCTACTAACTGATTTCCCAGAGCCACTATGTCAGATACTTCAGTGCCAGGGACACATCATGACCCACATTGACAGATGAGAGAACTGAGGTACAGAGAGGTTATGCACAGCTGGTAAATAATAGAGCCAGGTCATGTGGAAGAACAGGGCATTGTAGTTATAAAAACTGGTTGAAATTCTAGCTTTGTCCCTTGCTAGCTGCCAGACCTCAGGCCAGAGGCTGAAATACTTTCTGTATAACAATGCCTTATCCCCAAGAAGGTTTAGCGAGTGCCCACTCATGAGTACCCCATAAAGTTTGGTCATTTCCATGTGGATACACAACTCTGCCCATTCACAAATGTGCTTCTGACTCAGTTTCTTCTCCTCAGATTGTAAATCCTTATGGAATGAGATATTTCTAAAACTTCTCTGGCTCTCAAAGATCATAGCAGAGTATTAGATATGTAGAAGGGACTTGATAAACATTTGTCAACAGACTTGACCAATTTGAAACGGGGACTCTTTATTTCACGTGGGAAGACCACAGAGGGCTACACTGACCAGCAGTTTTCTCTGAGGCTATAAATAGTAAAAAGATATGTGAAATACTGGTAGGAGAGGCAAACAGTTGGTAACCCCTGTATAACTTCTCGGTCCTTAGAGAATAAGGAGTCAGAGTTGTGAGGCCTGTACTCAGATCCTAACAATGCCATCAGTGAGCTGTGACTATTGAATGTGGTCTAACCTCCATCAGCTCCAGCTTCCCTGTCTGTAAAACAGGGCATAGGTTGTGATAATTCAGTGAGATATTTCATGTAAGGCGTATGTGGGCACATAATAGACACTCTGTCAAAACAAACTATTATGATTAGCTGTATCAGAGGGTAAAATCTCTGTCTTGCTCCTTTTCCATGGTGGTTCAAGTGAAAATGGATAGAGTAATGCTTTTAAAATATTAATAAAATTTAATGCAAACAAACATTAAGAACCAGCCTAAAGTCTTAAATTATCTGATATAAATGTCCATTCTGTTTGTTCATGCAAAGCAGAACTAAGAATATAAGAAATTGCTAGGGAAATGCAAAAGAGACACATCAAAGATCCACTCACCTAGAGTGGATATCAAATGCACTTCATTCCTAGGAAAAGAAACTCTGCCAGAGAACAGCTATGAAGGCACAAGGTCTCACAACCAGGGCCAGAACTGAGCAGGAGCTCTGGACCTGAATGCCAACTCCATCCTTATGTAATGAATATTTTGCAGTGTGATGACACAGGTATCTGCCGTCCAGAAAATTCTTAAGCAAGCATTAGATGCAACTGAAAAGTAAATAAATGTCACATCCATTTAATTTCCTACACATTTATTCTCTGTCTGGGAGTGGCAGAAAAAGATGCCTCTGGGATACTTCTCTCTAATTTCCTTTCTCAATAATGTTATAAAAATTGAAATGACTGTTAAGGAAGAATAATGTGTCTTGGGAAAGATATGATTTCTGCAGGCTGTTTCTCTGTCCACCACCACAAAAGCAGGGAGTGCTGAGATCCTGAATCATTAAGTTCGTCAGAGGCTGAGCCATAAAGCCAAGTGTCCAGCTTGACAAAGGAAACTCTTCATCACTGGAAGAAAGTCATCCCTGTCTGTGTCAGTTTTTCTGCTATCGGGAAGAGTTCAATGTTTAAATAGTCTGAGTGCAATGCTAGATTTCAATATTATTTTAATTTCTTGCATATAACAAGGCTGCTTTTTATTCCCTGGTTTCCTAGGCAGGGAGGTCCAGTTGCCTCTGACCTACTTCTCTACTTCAAGTTTCATGTCCTTTGAACACCAACTGTTGTCACATCATTACCTCCATCTCAGAGACACAATCGGCAGCAGCCTTCACTTCTGAGTCCCACCCAAGCCTTCCCACTAGGATTTCAGAGCACAGGTCTTCTCCACAGCCCCCCACCCTGCCCTTTTCACCTCTACCAATGTCTCTGGGTCTGTCACAGGCCTCCGCTTCTCCACATTAGGTCGCCTCTCTTTTGTTCCTGTCACTTCTCTCCTCATCTTTCCAAAAACTAGCTTACTGTGCCTTCTGGGTTGCTTGCTGTTCTTTGCACTTTCAGGGCTCTTCTCCAACCTCTACTTATCAAAACCTCAGCCAACGTTCAACTCCTAGGCCAATTCCATTTCTTCTGTGAAGTCTCTGCTAGATACTTCGGCCAGACATGACGGGTGGTCCCTATGCCTTTCACAGGCCTCCCTCCCATGCCCTCGGATAAAGCCACCACACCATTCTACCCTCACTTCCTGGTATCCATGTCCTTGTCACATATTTGTCTGGTGTGGGGCCACATGGCTCCTCCTTTTCCCCCATTCTTAACAGAAAGCATTTTGTCTTCTACATCCTAGATGCTCAGTAATTATCTGTTGATTAAATGAAAGAAAATAAGGTCACTCACCTCTTATTTTTTAATTTTTTCTAAAAGACTTCCAAGACATCTGGCAGAATCCAGGGGGATGCGAATAGGATTCATCAATTGTGAATCTTCCCTGGATATCAAGTTAAAATCACTGGCTGCCCATGTTCCTCAGTTTCCTCATCTGTAACCACATGGCAAGAGCCCTTTTTTTGCTAACTTACTTTACTATGCTACTTACTTCCCCTGAAAGGTAGCAATGTCATGCTTTTCTCGTTCTGTGTTTTCCTTTTAAACATTTTACATGTGAAGGGGCGTGGAAGATTCTATTTGGAAGAGAAAGACCCTCTACCAGTTACTTGGAGTTCATTGCCAGCCCATAGGAGAGAGGCAGGTTCTCTCACTAACCAGAAAGGAAACAGCTGTGATGACAGATGTTGGTGGTGCTGATTATTCCAGGGCTGTTTGCATTCAGATTTCCCAGGCAGTCTTGGTTTTTTGAAGTCAGTCTCCTTTGACTGGGTTTCCCCAGGTCTTGGTGAAAACAAACCGCCCCTCTTGTCCCATGCATTTCATTTATTTCTTGTCTCTGTTCCACAAATGCACAAATAAAGGACATCCCGCCACACACACTCCCTCAAGTGACTTCACATTTCTTTCTGAACATAGATGGCCTGGGGGAGACAAACGTTTTCATTCCCCCTAGGTTGTTGCTTTGTTTTTGTAGGGTTTGGTGGGGGTGGTGAGGATGTCTGGATGAATCACATCCAAGGCCATTTCGCCAAAAGACATGCAAACTTCTGATCCCACCAGGGACTTCAACTGAATACCAAGAAGGGGTGTCTTTGTTTCCTCTAAACGGAGTGTTTACTTCGAGCTGGTAAAATGAATTAATGAAAGGATATAGCACCTCCGGTTGGTTTCTGGGTGCTAAGTGAAAACCACAGAAGGGATCATCCTCACCCCTAGAAGAAATGGGAAGAGGGGCGGATGAAGACAGAGGGTGATGAGGCGGGAATGATCCCAGAGGGGTCTCTAAAAGAAGGCCCTGCTAGACAGAGACCAGGCTGCTTTATTCCTGGGATTAAAAGTTGCCTCATAATACTGTAAGGCCCATGTATATGCAAGCAGTTGGGAGTCATTACGGGCCTAAAATAGGAAACCATTCTCTTGATCTTTTGCTTCAATCCTATTAGGGGCCCCCTGGAGCTCCAGAGAGATACCAGCCTGTCAAGTCCCTGTTGCTGTGACGACCCTGTCTTTATAGAACAAGAAAGAGAAATGGTAGTGATTGGCAGACCTTGCTTGCCCCCGTATGTAACACAAAGGGTGACAAAACGAAGAGGAAGTAAGGCCCTTCTCCGAGGCCTGACGCTTCTTAACCCCACAGCACCTTCCACCTGGTCGCCTGGCCCCCACCCCGGCCTCCTCCAGCAAGGAGAGCGCCACTGGCTGCTCCGTGCCGCTGCCCAAAGATCACTAATTACTTTATTCATTTTTTTGCTCTAATTGCAAGTAATAACATTAAAAAAAAAAGTCTGTCTCCATTAACTTCGTATAGCTGAGGAGAAAAATGGGAGGAGGGCTGGAAGCGAAGACGGGGAGCTGATAAGGCTCCGCGCCAGGGGGCTGGGCCTGGACGTCGCCCGCGGGCGCTGCTCTCCGACGGTGGGGACCCGGCCTGATGGATCCACCATCTGGTGCCAGGCTCCAGCTCGCCAGCCATAAATAACAACGGTCTCCCTTTCGGGGGTTCTAGCGGGCTCGGGAGCCCAGCTCAGGGGGCGGGAAAGCGCGAACCGCCGCCCAGGCTCCTCCGCCCGGCCGTCTGCGCGGGAAGCAGGGCCCGCGGCGTGGGGGGCGCGGGGGTCGGGACACTCCAGCCCAGCGCGCGCCGCGGCCCACGAAGGCCGCGCCCGCGCCGTGGCCGCCGCCCGGGCCCGGCTCCCCGCGAGCCGCCGGGGCCACCAGGGGCCGCCGGCCGCACGACAGTGCGAGCGCCCGCTCCGCGCGGGCCGCGGCCGGGGCGCCCCGAGTCCGCTGCTGCCGGCGGGGCGCGGTCCCTCGGCCTCGCAGAGCCCCGCCGGGCCGACGCCGGCGCGCGGCCCCACTAACCGCACCCCGCGCGTGGCCGAGGCCCCGGGGTGCCCAGGGATTTACAACGGTCGGGGGCAAAGGCGGCGCCGCGGAGGCCAGAGGCAGAGCCCCTCTTCCCCCCCGACTCCGGGCGAGGCGGGGAGGGACAGAAAAGAGAAAAGTTTCTGGGGGGAAAGCAGGGAAATAGGAAATGAAGACTCGCTCTGTAGTTCAGCTGAAAGGCAGCGCTGTCTAATCCCGACACGGAGCGCATTGAAAATAAAACTCTTTTATCTCCGTGCGTGCCGAGCCCCCCACACACTGCCCGGACTCCTGCGGGGGGAAGGACGTCCCGGAGGGGGATTCGTTCCACCCCAGGGTCGCCCTGCCCAGGCCGGGCTTTGCGGGGACCCCGGACAAAGCGGCCGGGAGGGGACTTTCCAGGTGAGCCGGGGACGGGAGCGCAGCGCCCCTGGGGTCCGGGGACGCCCGAGAAGAAGTTGGAGAAAACCCACCCGTCCCCCTCGTAAAGCCCCGTTTCCTTTCCAAGACCCGGTGCCTCTCCCAAAGAAGTTACGAGCGACTCTGTTCCTATGCCAAGCGCCCTTGGCTTCACAATAAGCCCCGAAGAAGATTTTAAGACATGATGTGGAGGTTTGAGAATGGGGAGAACGGGGCGTGGGACTCGCAGCCGCCCTGAGTTCAGTGTTTTTGGAGCTTTTCCCGCCAGGCGTGATAAAGCAAAATATTTTAACTGCAACCCATAAGTTTCTGTTTTGGTCTATATTTTTTCTTTTCTACTTTTTTTTCCCCTCTCTTTTTTTGGTATTATTACAAGAAACAGATCAAGGAAAACTAATTAAAAGGCAAGGCACCGAAGTTAGATGAAAACCTAACCCGGCAATACGGAGAGCAAATTAATTTTTAAAAAGATAAATTTTAGTTAGAAGCAAAAATACAATTGTTCCCCTTGGTACCACTTGGTAGAAGCATGCCCCATTTCGAGTTGAAAATGCAGCACTAACCCAGAACTGCAATGTCTCTACCCTGACTCGTTTTCTTTAGAAATTCTAATTCAAAAATGTTCAAGTCTTCTTTGGGGTCTTTGTTTTCTATATAAAAAGGTTTGGGAGATTTTCTATTCTGTTTGTTTTGTTTTCTCTTTACTAAAAAAACAAAAAATACTCCCTCTCAGTCTAGACTAATAGTCTTGGAAACTAGGGGAATTTAAGGAAGGATATTTTTTGATAGTGCCTCAGCTGATAATTTACTGAAATAGGATAAATAATTTTTAAAAACTTTCTCCCTCAAGGTGAACAATGTTCTTGGGAAAGTTTATACATCTGATGAGTTTCGCTTAGCCAGAGCTGGTTTCCAGCACCTCCCCTCCCACCAAACCAAGAGGTTTTTGTTATTTCTGTTGTTGTTAATGATGAGTTTTGTTTTGTTTTGTTTTTGTTTGTTTTTTTTAAATACTTTTGATCTCTTACAACCTATCTTCTCTCCCTGGTTGAAGGTTTAGTTTGCACTTCAAAAATGTATATGTTGCTGTTCAAAGTACTTCATTTTAAAGATATTTTCAAAATGTCCAAACATTAAATAGTATAATCAATATTTTTAAAATTAAATGAAATGTTTATCTGATTAATCATGTCTTTGCTGTTTGTTAGATTCTCCTACATAGGACATTTCTCAATTTAATGACTGAAGCCGTTAAAATAACTCATTTTGTTAATTTCCTTACATTAAGATACTCAAATAATTTTCCTCAAATTTTTATCCCATGCTTCTTCCTTAGCTTGACCCACATCAGCCGGGGCTGGTGGAAGTAAGTTCACCAAGGTTATACAACTTGAAAGGGAGTCACTTATTTTTCAAAAGATGAAATGTTTCTGTCTATTAATTTATTTTTAAATATAGAGCGGCTTTTTGTTTGTACTTTTTGTTTGTTTTGTTTGGGTTTGGTTTCGCCCTCTTTTCTTTCTGTTTTACTGTACTTGCACAAGGGCTCAGCACCACGTCCTTCTTTACTGTATCGGCAGTGAACTTGCGCCACCTTCTGATCATTTAGAGAATTGACGAAACGGACTGTTATTCATAGAGGAATTATTTTATTCACTGTTTTCTTGTCCTATTTGTATCTGAAGGCAGAGCGCCACTCATTTTCTCTATAAACTCACCGCACATCTCCTACAGCTTGATTACGTAAAGATTCGTTGAGCTGGGAGATCTTTTCTTTACCGCATCCGTGAAAGACTCACCAAAACCGAATTGGTGTGCGCATGTTAATTTACTGCAACGCCTGGCAGGGGAGTAAATGGTAGCTTTAGAGTAGTCGTCGTCTATTCTACTTTGTCTATTCTACTTTGGCTTTCCTCTGTGAAGGGCTCGAAAACAAATCGGAGGCTATAACTGTAGCAGCGAAGAAACGCTTCTCTTCCTTGGGTTCATAAGACCCTCATTACCCACAATTAATCATAATGACATGCTGTATTCAGGCTCCTTGCTGGGGTTTGCGAAGAGCACACAGATGTGGCTTTCTATAGATTTCAGTCCTTTCTGCAATATGGAATTTCAGGATACAAAGCTCCTCAGTACTCATAACCAGGCCCTGGGTCTGCTGCTTCTCTCGAGTACAGCGGGCTTTCTTGGCCTTCAATAGGGAGCTGAGATTTCATAGCCTTCCTGCCTAGAGATAGAGACTATGGTATCCAAAGGTTGACATTTTTTTCCTCCAGTTCAAGCTGTTTTTAAAAGCAGGATGGATAGCCAATGAATTGCAATGTTTATTTGTGTGCTGCATCAATCTTCTGTGAAGGTCTCTTACTCAAAGAGAAAATGAGCCTGGTGGTGTACTTTTTTTTAAAGAGCACGTGGGAAATTAAGACCCTATTCCAGTCTGAGAGGGTCCCAAATGCTTTATCTGCAAAACTGCACTCACAGAGAGAAAAGTGTTCAACTGGGTTAAATTAGTGAAATCATTGCTGAATTATTCATCTTACGTTAACCAACTGAGCCCCTGATACGTGCCAGATCTATGACACTGAAACAGCCGTGCAGGCTGTCATGGGCTGGCTGCACAGCAGATGAGATTGTCTACACCTGAATTAGCAGAGGCTTTCCAATCAGAAGCGTGCTGGAGGCCTCTGTCCAGACAAGATGGGTGGCTAGTTGTGTGGTGTTAAGACAACTCCAACAAGAAAGACCAATAATTATTTTGTCATCAGCTTAATCTAGAATCTTTATTACAAACTGAAGAAGATTTTGGAGAAAATATATGAAGAAGACTAAACACTTTCTTGAGGAATATTACAAATAATGGAGAAACAGACCACGTGCATACATTTAAAAACTTCATACGAACATTTCAATTCTCAAATTTCATGTGTGTGTTTATATATCAGATTAACAGACTGAGGCAGTAAAGGAGTATGGGTTAGATGGGGATTTGACAAAGTAATTCTAAAGTTCAACTGAGAGACTAATGTAATGAAAATGACCCAGCCATTTGTGGGAAAAGAATAAAATCTGACGTAGTTATGTGTTCTATAAAACTACAACTGTAACAGGATGATATGACTATGGGAAGGAGACCAAGTGAAGAAATCAAAGACTAGAGAAAGGATTTCATGTAAATATAGAAATATGACACAAGATAGTCAATATCTCAAATTACTTGTACAAATCACATGGCTTGTTTACTATATACACCTTAATGAAAAATAAAAATCATGTTGTGAAAGGTTTGCATACAAAGATTAAATGTATGTACATAAATGAAAAAAAGACAAATTGTATCTTATAGCAGAGAAAACTCACAATATAAGAAACATTAAAACAGATTGAAGACATACTAACCAAAAATACATTGATATATCATCCTATGTCCATATGCAAATTATTTTAGTTACAGTAACACTGTTTAATTGACAAAACTTCTGAAGTCTGCCAATACCAAGTGTTGGAGAGCATGTTGTCCCATGGGATCCCTAAAACGAGGCTTCTAAAAGGGAAAGACAAAGAACCATCTTGAGAAACAGTCTGGCAAATACCATATAACCCAGCACTTCTACTCATGAGTATATACAAAACAAAAACCTTTCTAACTGCACACCAGAAAAAAAAATGTAAGTGCATTCACAATGGTGCTAGGCATAATACTGATACTCTCCCAGGTGCATAAATGGGGATGTATATAAAAATCATGGGGTATGAACACAAATGTGATCAATAGCCATCCAGATAAACTATAGTGAAAAACAAGCACATTCTGAGTAAATATTAAGTGAGAGGGGCAGCTAGCACCAAATCATATGCAGCAAAATATTCTTTTTATAAGAATAAAAACCTTAAAGTGGATAGTCCTTAGGATAGCATGTAATGAAGTGAAACTATATAAAAGAAACAGCCTTCTAAATGACTTTTTCAAGTAGAAGGAGGGAGAACGAGAGGATGTATTTAAATCACATGGAAGAATGTGAATTATTTCAAGATTCTAGTTATTGCGTAAGGTAGTAAGTTCCAAAGTGTTTATTACAATCCTAAAAGCAAAGGAATTAACACCTAAAATAGGGCTGTACAGGCACCAATGATAAGAGTGGAGCAAGCCTAGCAGTTCGTTGCACTCAAGATTCAATAACACTTAATAAAGCTCAAAACATGTACAACTTTCTCATGAGGAAGATCCTTACAGACAAAACACTGAGAACAAAAAAATCATAAAGAAATTACTGGCAAGTATGGCTTCCTCAAAACTTTGAAATTTTTTGTATCAAGAAACATAATGTAAAAAGTTAAAAGCTGAACAAGTCAATACAAACATTTTCACTAAATGTGCAACAGAATGCCTTGACTATATAAAAATTCCTTAAAGCAACCAAAAAAAAAATTCCTAAATGAGAAATAGACAAGGGCTACAAACAAGAAAAGGCATGAAAAAGACATATATGCAAGAAATATATCAAGAATGTATTTCAATACAGTAATTTAAGAAATGCAAACCAAAGTAACAATGAACCCCGGCCATGGAGGAAATAGCATGTAATGTAATGTGTGGTGGTGGCAAGGGTGCAGGGCAGAGGGCTGCCTCCAACAGGCTGGTGTCAATTGTTCACTATTTCTGGTCTCCAGTCATAGCTTTTACTGAGTGTTTATATGCACCAAGCACCCTTCTTTGCACTTTACATGTGTCTAATCCCTACATCTTCACAAGGTGGGGATAGTGCTACCCACATCTTCCAAATAAAAAAGAAAACCCTTTGAAACATGTGTTAAAAACCCCCTAAAACTTGTTTATGATGCTACATTAGCCAATTCCTATGCTTCAGTCACTTAAAATAAATTCAGAAGGGACTGGCATCTTTCATGATCTTTTTCCTGTTAGTGACTTGAATGCTTTCATAACTCTAATGCTTCCAAATATTAAATCTTTCTATACCTTAGGCTTTGAAACTGCAGGAAGTAGGTTAGCTGCTGGCCAGCAATTCCACTTCTAGGGATCCATAGAAAGAAAATGAGCAAGGACATGAGCCAAAATTCAGCAGCGAGGACATCTATCCCCCGTGTTTTCTGAAATAAGAAAATTATTGTATCTCACGTGTCTGAATGAGAAGAAATTGGTTTAATAAATTACAGTATTTGTATGATGCAATAATCTGCAGCATCTTTTGAATCTATCAAATTGTTCTTTAATTAAACCTTTAATTCTGAGATAATTATAGATTTGCATGCAGTTGTAAGAAATAATAGGGAGAGTGCTGATGCACTGTTTGCACAGTTTCCCCAGCGATAATATCTTGCAAGAATATGGGACGTTGTTTTTGCAAGATACAGAACATTTCCAACCCCAGGAAGATGTTCCCATAAAAGCTTTCATAGTCACACCTTCTTCTCACCCACTTTCTCCCCCTCCTTAGCTTCTGGCAAACACTAATCTCTTTTGCTATTGCCATAATTCCATTTTCAATAATGTCACATAAATGAAATTCCACAGTATGTAACCTTTTGGGATTTATTTTTTTGCTAAGTTGTGTAAGTTCTAAGTTTTAACAACTGCCAAGCTGTTTTTAGAGTGGCTGTAGCATTTTAGATTCCCATTAGCAATATATAAATAAACTGTTTTTTCCTCCATACTCATCAGAATTTGGTGTTGTCACTAATTTTTGCGATAACCATTCTGATAACGTACCTAAATTGCATCCCCTAATGGCTAATAAGGTGCTTATTTCCCACCTGTGTATCTTTTGATGCCTTTTGTCCATTTTCTTGTTGGAATGTTTAAGGGTTTTTACTGTTAAGTTTGAGAGTTATTTATAAATCCTGTATACTAATCCTTTGTTAGGTATGTGGCTTGCAAATATTTTCTCTTGCTCTGTAGTTTGTCTTTTCCTAAACACAGTTTTTCATGCAACAGATGTTTTAAATTTTGAGGAATCATAGTTTACCTATTTCTTTTATGGATAATGTTTTGATGTCAAGTCTAGTAGCACATTGCCTACTTTGGACCCAGAAGATTCTGTCCTAGTTTCTAAATAAAAACTTTATACTTTTAAGTTTTTCATTTGAATCTATGATCAGCTTTGAGTTAAAGTGTGAAACACAAGTCGTTTCATTTTGTATTCACCATTTCAATTGTTGAAATTCCTCTTTTTCCTCCATTGACTTGCCATTGTGTGTTTCTCAGCTACCAAATGAACAACTACCAAATTAAGAGGACAGAGGAGACCACCGATATATGTGTCTAACCCTCTGCCTTCTTGATGTCTGTGGCTATCTAAGCCTTACTTTCAGTAGAATGATTTATTCCACTTTATTTTTTTTTCAAAATTGTCTTCTCTATTCTAGCTCTTGTGTCTTCCCACAAACATTTTAGTATGATGTTGTCCATATCTTCAAAACTCTCACTAGGATTTTACAGAAATTGCCTTAAACTTGGATATCAGTTTAGGGAAAACTTACAACTTTAAAATGTCAAGTCATCCAATTCTTGAGCATAGCATGTCTCTATGTAGAGCTTTGTCTCTCTCTCTCTCTCTCTCTCTCTCTCTCTCTCTCTCTCTATATATATATATATATATATATATATATATATATATATATACACACACACATATATTTAATTTTTGAGAAGTTATAACTGGTGTTAAATTTTTAATTTTAGCTTTCATGTGTTTATTGCTATTATACACAAAAATATTTGCTTTTTTTGTTTGTCTTGTATTCTATGCCTTGCTGAACTCATTTATTAGTTTTAGGAGTTTTGTTTCATTTGTACATTTCTTGGATATTTTTGCATAGGCAATCATGTCACTGCAAATAGGGACTGTTTTTTTCTGTTTGTCTTTCTAGCCTACATGCCTTTATTTCCTTTTGTCGTCTCATTGCAATAGTTAGAAATTTCTTCACAATGGTAAACAATAATGGCAAGAGTTAATATCCTTCTTCTATTCTCAATCCTAAGAGACAAACATGAAATGTTGTACAATTAAGCTTAATGTTACCTATGGAGGTGTTTTGAAAGTTCTTTATCAAGATAAGACAATTTTCTCTTTCTACTTTTCTAGAAGATTTTCATGAATGAGTATAGATTTTGTCAAGTACTTTTTTGCATCAACTGATAAAATCATGTGAATTTATTCTTTAGCTTCTTTCTGGTGTGTTACACTGATTGACTTTTAAATAGTTAACCATTATTATATCCCTGGAACAAAACCCACTTGACATGATTCTGTTACTTTATTATTGAATTCTATCCTAATATTTTGTTAATAAATATTTATACCTATATCTGTGAGGGATATTGGTCTGTAGTTTTTTTTTCTCTTTATGTTGTCACTGACTGGTTTTGATATCAAAGTAATTCTGGCCTCAAAGAATAAATTGGAAAGTATTCCCTCCTTTCCTCTTTTCTGGAAGATATTATGTACAACTGGCCCTAATTTGGCAGAATTTTCCAGTGAAACCACATGGGCTTGGTGATTTCCATGGGATTTTTAAATAAATTTATGAATTTCAATTTTCTTAATAGGTACAGAACTATTAAAATTATCTCTTTCACATTGGGTGAGTTGTGATCAATTGTGCTTTTGAAGACAGTTATTAATTTAATCTCATTTGTAACATATAGGGAGGGGTGAGAGAATATGCTGTTCACAGTAGCATTTTATTATCATTTGGATGTTTGCAGGAAATGTAATAATATCTTCTATGTCATTCCTGATGTTGGGAACTTGTTCTCTTTCTTGCCTTCACTCTTGCTTTCTCTCTCACTGTAGGTTTGACAATATTCTGGCATTTTTTAAAAACTCCTTATTTCATTGATTTTCTCTACTTTTGCTTTTTATTTTATTGATTTTTGTTTATGTAATTATCTTCTTCCCTCTGCTTGCTTTATTTTCTCTTTTTTTTTTTTACATTTCCAAAATTGTAGTTGTATTTTTGACTTGAGATTTTTTTTCCTCCTTTCTAATATTTAGGGATCTGAATTTCCATTTCAGAGCCAGGAGATGTGGCTGATGATTATAATCTCTGTGTGTCAGAAGCTGAGATGGGAAGATCGCTGAGTTCCAGGCCAGACTGGGCTAGATACTGAGTGCAAAGCCAATCTGAACTACATGGGAAGACACTGTCTTAAAAGAAAATAAAACAATATATAAATATTTCCATTGCAATATGATTTATCTGTATGTCACAAATTTTGATATCTAATAGTTTCATTATCATTTAGTTTGATGTTTGGTTTATTATTTAGAATTGTGTTGTTTAGTTTTCAAATGCATGCATATTTTCCTGCTGTCTTTATGTTATTGATCTCTATTTTGTTCCCATAGTGTCTGGAGGACAAGCTTTGTAAAAAATTAATTGTAAAACTGTTGGAGTTTTATTTTATGGCCCAAAGAATGATCTATCTGAATGTGCGTTCTCTGATAAAGTGTGTGTAATCTGCTGCTTTTGAGTGGCATGTTCTGTAGACCTTGATTTGATCTTTTAGTTGTTGCTATTATTGACTTTTCTATATCCTTGCTAGTTTTCTATTTAGTTGTTCTATAAATTGTTGAGAGATGGACGTCTCCACCTAGGACTATGGATTTGTCTTTTATTTGTATCAGTTCTGCCTCACATATTTCAGTTCTGTTGTTTGTTATAAATGTAGAATTGTTCCATCTTCTTGTTAGAGTCACTTTTTTGTCATGTAATGTCCACCTGTCAAGAAGTTTTCTCTATTGAAAATTCTACTTTATTTGCTATTAATGTGACCCTTTCTGCTTTCTTTTAACTGGTTTGTGTCAAATACTGATGTTTTTCACCCTTTTCCTTCCAATTTGTCCATTATATTATATTTGAAGAGATTATCTTAGGCAACAGGTAACTGAATTATACTTTTTGAAGTATTTTGTCAATTTTTGTCATATTGAATTTATGTATCAATATGTGAAGATTTACATATACCATTTTATTTTTGAATTCTGTTTTTTTCTGCTTGCTTTTCATTTCTGTTTTTTCCTGTGTGTTACTGGAACATTTTCTAGATTTAAATTATATCTTGATTTAGCTGTGTTTTTAGTGTATCTCTGTAGATTTTTTGCTCATGAATGCAGATATTACATCATAGATACACAACTTATCACAGCCTAATGACATTTTACTAGTTTGCATGCAGTATAGCAATCTTACTTTCATTTAATCTCTATACACTTCTCCATTTACAGTATAATTATCTTAAATATTTTTCTACATGCATTTAGAATATGAGATAGTACTATAATTTCTTTCATCCATCAGTTTAGAAAATTCAAATAGAAAAGAAAAATGAATAGCATTTTGTCAAATTTTTGTTCTTCCTTTTCTATGCTGAGCAGTTCTGTCAGGTACAATTTTAGTTCTTCTGGCAACGTGTGCACTTAGATTCCCTTCATCTCAGAATGTCTTGATTTCCCTTAAATTCCCAAAGGATGCTTTTACTGGGCTGACAGTTCTTTTCTTGCTGCATCTGAAGAATGTTCTACCACTTCCTCCCGGCTGCCAAGGTTCCAGATGAGAAATCTGCTGCCTTTCTAGTTGTTTTCCTTTACAGCTTTTCTTTTCCCTAGTTGCTTTCAAGACTTTTTCTTTGTTGTTAAGTTTTTAGAAGTTTAATTATGACATACTTTGGTGTAGGTATCTTTAGGTTTGTTTGGTTTGAAATTCACTCAGCTTCCTGAACATGTTGATTTTTATGTTTCTTGTCAAATTTAGGAAGTTTTAAGCCATTATTTGTTCATGTACTTCTTCAGCACCACCTTTTTCCTCCTCTCCTTGCAATGACACTAATAGATCTTTGGCTATACTCTAGTATTCCTCAGTCTTTCTTGACTATTATGGATTTTTTACTGCTGTTCAGATTGGTAGTTTCTTCTGTTCTTACTTGTAGTTTACTGATTCTTTCCTCATACTCTGCATTCCACCAATAAACCCATCCATTCAGAATTTTATTTTTGTTATTGTATTTTTCAGCTCTAACATTTTCATTTGACTCTTCTTTATATCTCTTATTTCTTTGATGAGACTTTCTATTCATTTCCTGGGTTGTGCTGATTTTACACTGGCTTCTAATGTGAGCATAACTGCTTGTTAAACATTTTTACAATGGATTATCTCAATTTTTTCACATAAATTCTAATATTTTTGCCATTTTTGTGTTTGCCTCTATTGAAGGTGTTTTTATCCCATATGTAATATTCCTGGTTTGTGGTATGATGAGAGACTTTTGGTTGAAACCTAGCTATTTTTATATTATGTCATAAGACTCTAGATCTTATTAAAATTTTTTAGTTGGCTTTCTCTGACCACACTGCAGCAGATGGAGGAGGGACACTCTCTCATTATTCCTAGTGATGGTAGAAGTTCAGGTTCCTTACTCAGTTTCTGTGTGTCCCCAGTGGGAAACTTCCACCTTAATCTGGGTAGGGTGAAAGTCCTTGCTCCCTACTAATATCCTGGAGATGGAGCAGGAAGACAATTTTTCACCAGCTGAGAAGGTTTAATGTCACAGATCCCTATTTGGCGTGCTCTGACACACACCAGTGTACAGGAGTCCTTCATTATAGCCAACAGGGGTGACTGTCCTTGCTATGCCCTGGACCTTTCTAAGATGAGAGCACAGTCTCTGCAGTGGCATTTGGCTGCTCTGCAGTAGTTGTAGTTCACCAGCTTCTTGCATATCTAGGCTGGCTACACTTTTTCAGGTTTTGTGCCCATTGTTATTTCAGGTTATCAGCTGCTTTTTCTACTCCAATATTAAAATATATAAGGTTAAAAAAATAACAAGAACCCCCAGAGATGTCCACTGAGTTATTTTTGGGTCTTGGGGGCTCTATCCAGTTTGCCTTTTTCTCTCCACGTATCATAATCTCCTTGTATCTGTTTTATTCTAAATGTTTAAGGTTTTTAGTTATACTTACAAGAATAGAGAAAAGGATATCTACCTTATCTTCCCAGAAAACGAAGAATTCTACATTCCTTTTAAGTGATACAAAAGTACAATTATTGATGTTGAAATTTTCTTATAATATGTTGTTGAGTCAATGAAAAAGCAAGTTACAAAACACTATAACTATATTTTTACAAGTAGTATATGTATACAAGGCTAAGAGAATGCCTACTGCTGTACCAGTGATTAACCTCCAGATGTAAGGGACATAATTGATTTTTGTTTTCTTTTTATAAGTGGTTTTTGATTTTTGACATGAAAATTAATTGAATATTTTGATAAAGCACCTAAAAAGGAATTTCAAGACATTTGAATGTGTTAGAAATAGAAGCTATAAGTTATCATTTATTGAGCAGCAACTATTATATATCCCTTTAAGAGCAAGGCTGGAGATATGAAATTGATTATGTTGATGAAGGTATTAAGAGCAGAGTTACTCATTCAAGATTTCTGCCTCCTATCATCTCCCAACAATCACTGACATTTCTGGCAACTGATAGTTTATAAAAGTACTATCCGTAAGTGTTCACATTTAGTTTTTCCAAGTATCTAGAAGTAAAATTTTAAAAAAGCACTTAAACTTGGCATACGGGATTTGGTTTTTATCTGTGGCTATAATGAGAGTTGAGTTTACACAAATAAATTTGGACTAGATGACGTCCCTCTGGCTCATCCTGTCCACATCTCCCTGAGGACGCCCTTTGCCCTCTTCACCAAGTTGGAGATAGTTTAGCGGGAAGTACACTCCAGGGCTATTGGACAACAGTGTCACTAGGGGAAACAGGAAGACTTGGGTATCCCCTATGCATGAGTAAAAACACATTGCCCAGAATCCAGACTCAGCCACGAGCCCCCTCCTCTTCATTTCCTCCTCCTTCCAATTCCAGAAGGAGAAATCCTGCATTGTCTGTGTGAGGTAGAGAGAGTTAGTAGGTAGCATTTTTTTAAAGTAGCCCTGTTTAATCTTCTTGTTTTCTTCTCTTGGTTTTCTTTTTTAACCCTCTCACCTCTGTATCCCCCTTTTCTGCACTTATTATACTTAGGCAGACTTCTGATTGACCAGGGTTCTTTACCTGTTCCTCCACTCCCATTACCAGGTCCCAGCCAAGGCTTCTTTCCCCTTCTTAGATTTGTTCACTGACAGACCAGTTGGTCTTCATAGGAACTTTTCTGGACTCTGCATCCAAATATGGATACCTCAGGTTTCTCATCAAACTCCTTCTGTAACATCAGTGTTTAAAGCAGAGCAGCTGGGTAGAACAGCCTAATTTTGGGAAGAAAATCCATGAAAGAGTCCTGTGCAAGTCCTGACCGATAGCTTAGAGCCATTCAAGAAGAGAATTTCAGGGCCCAGAATACAGCTGAGAAGGGGCATGGCCTCCACACAGCACTACCCTCCTCACCCCATGGCAGGACTGAGCAGAAAACAGACCAGAGCAGAATCTCCAAGCTCTTGCTACTCAAAATTTAGCCCAGTTTCAGTAGCAACAGCAACAACAACAACAGAAACAGCAACAAGAGCAATCTGGAGCTTGTTAGAAATGGGTCACTTGAATGTTTTTCAATCAGCATTTTGAGATTCCTGGGAGATATGGGGGCACATAGAATCTAAGCAACACTGGCCCAGGCATAGGAAGAAAACAGTACTGGGTCTAAAGGAAGTATCAGCTCTGGAAAACATGAATGATGCTTCTAGGCCCCATGCAGTATCTGCAATTCAGTCAGCAAGAGACTAATGTTTGTTAATTTGGCCAACTTAATTGCAGGGTAATGTGCAATGTTTCTAATTTTACTTGAACTTATTACCCTAAAAGATCATTTCACTAGAAACTAAGTCATTTCAGAGTTCCTCATCAATGTAATACTACAAAAAATTATTTGATAATATAGCATTGAAGGATGGAAAGAGAGTGAGAAAAAGGGAGAGAGAAAAAGACAGACCAGCAAACTGCTCATTTTACTAGACTATCCCATGGACAGAATTGACCTTCTGGTAGAGCAACTGTGGGCAGGAAAGGTCTCAAAATGGTGACCTATGGACCTAATCCATCCCAGATACTTTCACTGTTATTAAACCATTGTCTCCTGGTTTTTCTTGGCAAGATGAGTAATCTGGCAATGCTGAACGCATTTTTACAGATGTCCACAATTGGCTGGAGTTGGACAGAGCCCTAAGCAGCTTCAATTAGTGGATCCATGCCCCAAAGCCCAGTGCTTCCTGCTTTTGTCACCTTTCTCACTGACATTTTATTTGCTATGCTGCTGGCTCTTGATGAGATTTATTTAGTCTTCTCTGCTTCAGACATCCCCCAAATTTGATTACGGTGAATAAAAAACCTCAGAATAAGATAATCTCAACTGAAGCATTGTTCAACCCCTAAGTACATGATTAATCCTTCTGTCTATGGGGAGGAAGACCAAACATATTGAGTCTTCTCCTGAGTGACTCCCTAACAAGAGGTCTGGTCTCCTGTTTAAAGCCTAGCCCTCTTGCTGAAGATGTCCCCTTTCTTACTCAGATATTTGCCAGGACATACATCTAGTCTTCATGTGCCTCATGAGCTGGTGGCCCTAAGAATAAACATCACAAAAGAAAACAAAGAAAATTTCCCATGTCCAGAAAATTAGAAAGGACTTTTTCTGTCTGCATCACCCTTCTTTGAGCATCAGGAAACCAGTTTGGTTAAACTCTACTTGACATGGTGATTAAAGTTAACAACTAACTTTAATGTGTTCACCTGAGAAGGTCATACAGGAATATACATGCAAATACACATGCATGCCCAGATTCATATACATATCTATGCACATGTGTATGTATTTATATGGGTACATATAGGTATGCGGAAGGAATCTTGTCTGTCTTCCTATAGAAATTGGTGAAATTATATTGACTCTGTAAGCATAGAACAGCAATTTCAGGGACATCATCAGGAAGCCCCCCCCCCATATCAAGGGTCACAGTGGGCTGCATGTCCCAAGAGTCATTGACTAACTTCACATCTTTCCTGATGCTTTCTCCTAAGTTAGTTCTTCTATTATTTTTTCCCTTACACTGGTTCAATCTAGAAGGAAAAGATTAAGCCTTCTAATCCCTCCCTATGCAGAACTGAAAGGATTTGGGCCCTCTGAACGTCAGAACTGTAACCTTCTTTGGATTTATTGAACTGCATGATTACAGTCAGGAAAAAAAATGCATGGTATACTTGGGATATGAGTAGTTTGAATGGGAAGTAAGACATGAATAATTAATGAGATTAAAAGAGAGAGCACCTACAGTTACTTTAAGGTCCCCTTGACAGCTCACTGGAGTTTTAAAAATCCTTAAGACTTTAAAGAAGTGCTGTCTCTGTGGAAAATAACAGCAGCTTTTTGTGTATTAGTTCAACTTCAAAAGTCCTAAAATGACTGATGACATGTCTGCATTCTAGGATAAAAAATACAGGTGCTCAGCCTTTGTCTGGCATCATACGCTAATGCTGAAGGTATATTGCAGAAAAACACAACCAACCTACACAGTCTCTCTGCTATGCGGCTGCTGTGGGAATGGCAAAGACCTGGAATGTGATCCTGGCCTCCTCCTAACCAGCCACTGATCACATCTAAGTTCCTTTTTCTCTTTGGTTTTTGCCCTTCTGTGTTCATAGTGAGAATTTTGGGCCAGAAGACTCTTGTTTCTCTGACACAATGTTCTCTCCAGCTCTGCTCAGTTATGGTATGATTGACTGAATAATGATCCCTTAAGTCCTGGCCCTATTCCTATAAGCTGTGGAGGTTCCCTATAAAGTAAGCAAAAGATATGATGAAGATATGATGAAGGATAATGAGATGAAAAGATTATGTTAGATAATCTGAATGGATGCTGTTATAATTTTATTATGTTTTGTACCCTCCAAAGCTCATATGGAAATTTTGTAAAATTTGATGACATCTTATTGCTAGGTGGTTCTGCTGTGAAGGTCTCATCTTGTCTCTTGCTATTGTGATGACTTGTACCACCTTGAGACTCTACCAGTAAGAAGTTCATCAACACATGCAGCCCCTTGAACTTGGATCAGAAATGCAAACCAAAATAAATCTCATTTCTTTGTTATTTGCTCAGTCTTTAACATTGTGCTATTGGCAAAAACAAAATGCACAATTATAATGCAAGAGTCCCTACAAGAGGAAATGAAAGAAGATAAAACACAGAATAGAGGGCAAAGTAGCCACAGAGAAGAGACCAGAATGATTTGGTCACAAGACTTGAAACACTGGTAGCCACCCGGGAATCCAAGAGGGAATGGATTCCACTCTATAGCCTCAAGAAGGAGCCAAGGCTACTGCCACCTTGCTTTCAGCCCCTTGTTACTCAGTTCAGACATCTGGCCTCCAGAACTGTACAAGAATAAATTTCTGTTGTTTTAAGCCATTAAATTTGTGGTGATTTTTATAGCAACAATCGAAAAGTAATGCACACAGACGCTGGCCTTCTGTGAGGTCTTGCAAATGCAGCTCCTACTGCCACCCACATGGCCTACTGTGTGTGACAGCACTGTTTGATTGGCCTCTGAAGCCAGTGGAGTTAAGAGTTCTTGTTATTCCTCACTCAGCAGAACTCTGGCTTGATAGTCACCCATTCGTTCACTCACTAGTTCATTCAGCCAGCATCCATTGAGACCCAGTAGGCCAGGCATTTTGCAAGTACTGAGGGTCTAAGAAAAGACAAGGTGCTTCCCTCCCCTCCCGCAGTCCTGCGTGATGAAACTGGAATACTGAAAAGAGAGACATAGACATGTGGTGGTGGCGGTGGTGGTGGTGGTGGTGTGTGGCTGTGTAAAATGTCTTTATTGCTAAAATAAAACAGCTTATCTCAAAATGAGATAAACTCCTTGATGATTCCTGGATAAAGGAGAGTGAGTGGTGGTAAATACATTCTTAAAATAGTAAGAGGGCATGAGTGCACACACACACAGGCAACTTCTGAAGCACTCATCATTTGTTGTGTGTTTCTCCAGAAGGCAGTATTCTTGGGGGCCCAGGGAGCACCTCAATAAAGCCCAGCACTCAGAACTTCCAGCTGCAGAGGAAGTCAGATACCCAAGTGGATGTCTGAGCAAAATTCAGTACAAGCATCTAACAAGTGCTTTGAAGACTTCCAGGCCCAGAAGTTGCAAATATCCTCAGGGAGTAGATAGCATTTGACCTGGCCCTTAATTTAGTTTAGTGTCAAAGTAAGATGTGGGAAAAGAATTTGGGAACAGAAAAGAGGATGGCTAGAGGTAAAAGGGCAGGCAAGTCTGGAGCCTCATGAACACAGATTATGAGATCTAGGCTCCTGTGAGATGGCTCTTCCATGATAAACTGGTCCTTCATCAGGCCAGTGACTTTCTGGAATCATCTAGGTTCTGTCTACTCAGCGATGTTAATAGTGCTCACCTCTCTGGATGGCACTGAATATAACAAATAAAAAGATGCAGAAAGATACATTGAAGAATATTTAATATTTCACTCATCTTACTGAGCCTGACTACCTGTTGGTGGGCCAGCAGTGCACAGCCTCACAGTGACATAGGAACTCAGGGAACAAATTGCTCTCTCTGCCTCTGAAAGGCTGCCTTCCATCCCATCTCTGTCAACAGCAAGATGTGTGGGCTGAGCCTGGAAGGGTAAGCTGGAATTTGCAAAGAGGGAGAGGGGAACTCTGAGCAGAAGGAAGAAATGCTGGATTTGGGAGGGGGCTGATGCGTCCAGAGAAGGCGGACAGGGTCCATTGGGCTGTGTCTCAGGCTATGGACAGTTTATCCTGCACAACTCTGCAGGGAATGACGAGGATGTTCCCTTCAGGGCACTGGAGCAATGTAAAATTACTCCCTGCAGGCTGAGAAACCCTGTGCCATGGATTTATCAGTCCCACAGAGGCGCCATCTGCTGGCCAGTCCGTGTGCCTGCAAGCCACTTGGGCCAGGATGGAGCATTTTTTTCCCATTTGGCACTGAAGTTCTGAATGGGCTAGAGGAGGTTTTTTGTTTTGTTTTATTTTGTTTTTTCATTTTTTTATTTAAAGAGAAAAAAATAGGAAAAAGGTAGAAATATTACAGAATTTCAAGAAAAGAAGATAAATAGTAAGAAATCACTAGTTGATACATTACACATTGTTTTTAGAAATAGTTATTCAAGTTACAGGATTAAAGCACACAAAGTGGACACTAAAGCAGTGAGAGTGCAAACAGATCTGTTCAACAATCAAACAAGAACCTAGAAATATGGTCATCAATCCCACACATCTAAACTTACATGCAGCTATATCTTTTATAGCACTTCCTATTTCCTCTTTTTTTTACAATAGCAATTATACATTTTTAAAATTTTATTTAAAGAGAAGAAAAAAAGAAAAAAAAAAACAAAAAGGGTAGCAATAATACAGAATTCTAAAAGAAAGAAAGAGAAAGGAGAATGAGAAAAAACCCTACTAAGAAATCAGTAATTTGTAAATTACGTATTGTCATCTTGGATGTTGTTGTTGAAGTTACAAAGTTAAACGGTACATAGTAAATATTCAAACAGTCAGACTACAAATAGTTTTGCTCAAAGATCCAACAAAGATTCAGCAATATGGTCATCTATTTTACACACTATTTTACGTGCAGTTATATCCCTTAGAGCACTTTCTTTTCCTCTCTTTTCTACAATAGCAATTACACATTTTGGTTTTATTACACTTGTAGTTCTTATTTACTTTTTACACTAGAGACAGAATATGATATTTATAAATATGATTCTTATTTATTTCACTAATGAGGATAGTCTCAAGTTGTCTCCATTTGCCTATGAAGGCTTCAAGGTCATCCTTTTTATAGCTGAGTAACATTCCATTGTATAAAAATGCCACATCTTTTTTATCCACTCTGCAGTTGATGGGCATCTTGGTTGTTTCCAGGATTTAACTATCACAAATTGTGCAGCTATGAACATGGGTGCGCATATATCACTGTGATATGAACTTTTCAGTTCTTTGGGGAAAATGCCCAGGAAGGGGATAGCTGGATTGAATGGGGCTTCTAATCCTAGTCTTCTGAGAATTCTCCATATGGATTTCCATAATGGTTGCAGCAGTCTACATTCCCACCAACAGTGGAGCAGTGTTCCTTTTCCCCCTCAGCCTCGCCAACATTTGTTATCAGTTGATTTCTTGATGGCAGCTATTCTTTCCGGAGTAAGGTGTAATCTCAATGCTATTTTAATTTGCATTTCTCTAATCACCAGTGATGGTGAACATTTCTTCATGTATTTATTTGCCATTTGTGTATCTTTCTCTGAGAACTGTGTGTTCATCTCAGATGCCCATTTTTGGAGAGGGTCTTTGAATTTGGGGGGCTTGATGTTTTTCAATTCTTTATATATTCTGCACACAAATCCTTTGTCTGAGGAGTTGCTGGTTAAAATTTTTTCCCACTCTGTTGGTTTTCTTTTCACTCTGTTGGTGATTTCCTTTGAAGTGCAGAAACTTTTCAATAATGTGAGATCCCATTTGTTGATTCTTTGAAGTGTTTCCCATGCAGTTTGCGTTTGGTTCATGAATTCTCTGCCTATCCCTATGTCTCCAAGACTTCTACCTACCTTGTCTTCCAGTAGATTTAGTATTTTTGTTTTAATATTGAGGTCTTTGATCCACTTAGACTTTAGTTTTGTGCATGGTGATATGCATGGATCTAGTTTCAGTCTTCAGCATGTAGAGAGCCAATTTTTCCAACACCATTTATTAAAGAGACTATCCTTCTTCCAGTGGACATATTTAGCCCCTTTGTCAAATATCAGGTGGCTGAGTGTCTTTGTAGTTGTGCTTACATCTTCTAATCTGTTCCATTGATCCTCAGATCTATTTCTTTGCCAGTACCAAGCTGATTTGATCACTGTGGCTTTATAGTACTGTTTCAAGTCAGGAATTGAGATGCCTCCTGCTTTGCTTTTGTTGCCTAGAATTGTCTTTGCTATTCTAGGTTTCTTCTGTTTCCAAATGAACTTTAGTAGTGTGTTCTCTAGATCTGTGAGGTATGTCAGTGGTATTTTAATTGGGATTGCATTAAATCTGTATAACAGTTTTGGGAGTATAGCCATTTTCACAATGTTAGTTCTTCTTAACCAAGAGCAAGGAATGTCCTTCCATTTTCTAATATCCTCTTTAATCTCCTTTTTTAGCATAGTATAATTTTCAGCATATAGGTCTTTTACATTTTTAGTTAGGTTGATTCCTAAGTATTTCATTTTTTTACATGTTATTGTAAAGGGCGATATTTCCATAATTTCTCTCAGTGAGTTTTTTGTTTATGTACAGGAATGCTATTGATTTCTGAGCATTGACTTTGTATCCAGCTACACTGCTGAACCTGTTTATTACCTCTAGCAGTCTTTTAATGGAGTTTTTTGGGTCTTCTATATAGAGTATCATGTCATCCGCAAATAGTGATAATTTAACTTCTTCCTTTGCTATCTTTATTACTTTTATTTCACTCTTGTCTGATTGCCCTGGTTAGTGTTTCCAGAACTATGTTGAAAAGGAGTGGTAAGAGTGGACATCCTTGTCTTGTTCCTGATTTTAAAGTGAAAGCTTTCAGTTTTTGTCCATTTAGCATAATGTTGGCTGTTGGTTTGTCATAGATGGCCTTTATAAGGTTGAGGTAGACACCGTGTATTCTGAGTTTCTGAAGGGTTTTTATCATGAACATGTGTTGGACTTTGTTGAAAGCTTTTTCTGCATCTATTGAGATGACCATGTGGTTTTTGTTTTTTGCTCTGTTGATGTGGTGTACTACATTTATTGATTTGTGTATGTTAAACCATCCCTACATTCCTGGAATGAACCCCACTTGGTCATGATGTATAATCTTCTTGATGATTTGCTGCATTCTATTTGCCAGTTTTTTGTTGAGAATCTTTGCATCAATGTTCATTAGTGAGTTTGGCCTATAGTTCTCTTTTTTGGTTGCATCTTTCTCTGGTTTTGGTATGAGAGTAATACTTGCCTCCAGGAATGATTCAGTGAGGATTGCTTTCTTCTCAATTTCATTGAAGAGTTTAAGGAGTACTGGCATCAAATCTACTCTAAATTTCTTGTAGAATTCAGCTGTGAATCCATCAGGACCTGGACTTTTCTTTGTTGCTAAGTTTTTAATTACATTTTCAATTTCAATAGTTGATATTGGGTTGTTCAAAATTACTATATCATCTTGGTTGAGCTGTGGTAGTTCATGTTTCTAGAAATCTGTCCATTTCCTCTGTGTTTTCCACTCTATGTGAGTAGAGACTTTCAAAGTAGGTATTCATGATCTTTTGAATTTCCGTGGGATCTGTAGTAATTTCTCCCTTTTCAGTTCTTATTGCATGAATTTGGTTTTTTCTTTCTTTATCTTGATAAGGTTAGCTAGGTGTTTGTCAATTTTGTTATTTCTCAAAAAAAACCCAGCTTTTTGATTCATTAATTCTTTGTATTGTTTTTTTAGTTTCAATTGCATTAATTTCTGCTCTAATCTTTACAATTTCCTCTCTTCTATGAGCTTTGGGTTTAGCTTGCTCTTCTTTTTCTAGATGCTTGAGATGGAGCATTAGGTTGTTTATTTGTGCTCATTCTGTATTCTTGATATGAAAGTTTATTGCTATATATTTCCCTCTTAAGACTGCTTTCATTGCATCCCACAGATTACAGTATGTTGTTTCCATATTTTCATTGAATTGTAGGTATTGTTTTATTTCTTCTTTAATTTCATCTGTAGCCCACTGGTTATTCAAAAGGCTGTTATTTAGTTTCCATGTATTTATGTAGGTTTTCCAGTTTCTTTTGCCATTAATTTCCAATTTCAGTGCACTATGGTCAGATACTATGCATGGTATGATTTCAATAACTTTGCATTTACTTAAGAATGTTTCATGGGATAATATATGGTCTATTTTGGAGAATGTCCCATGTACAGCTGAGAAGAATGTGTATTCTGATGTGGTTGGGTGGAACACTCTGTAAACGTCTACTAAGTCCAATCTCTCACAGGTATGATTCAGTTCTGTTATTTCTTTGCTGACTTTTTGTCTAGTTGATCTATCTCTTTGTGACAGTGGGCTGTTAATATCTCTTGTTATAACTGTATTCTTGTGTATTTGGTTTTTCATGTCCATTAGTATCTGTCTTATATAGTTGGGTGCTCCAGTATTTGGTGCATATATATTTATAATTGTTAGTTCTTCCTCTTGAATTTTACCACTAATAAGTATGTAGCAACCTTCTCTATCTCTTTTAATCATTTTAGGTTTGAAGTTCACATTGTCTGCAAATAGAATAGCTACCCCTGCTTTTTTCTGGGTTCCTGTTGCATGGAATACTGTTTTCCATCCTTTGACTTTTAATCTATGAGTTTCCTTTTGGGTCAGATGTGTTTCTTGTATACAGTATATTATGGGGTCCTGTTTCTTGATCCATTCTGTCAATCTATTTCTTTTTATAGGTGAATTGAGGCCGTTTATATTTATGGATGCACTGATATATACTGGCTCGACATTGCCATGTTATGTTCCAGTTGTTTCTTTTTGCTTTTCCTCTTATTTGCTTATCCTACCTGGTGGTTTCTTTCTGTTGTTGTTCGGGGGATTGTGGTCATTTTTATCTCTGTCTAGTATGTCCTTCAGTACTCTTTCTATGGTTGGTTTGGTGGACATGAATTTCTTCAGTTGTTCTTTGTCATGGAAGTATCTTGTTTCTCCATTAAATTTGAATGAAAGTTTTGCTGGGTACATCAGTCTAGGTTGAAGATTGTTTTCTTTCAGGGCTTGAAATACCTCACTCCAAGCTCTTCTTGACTTGAGGGTTTGTGCTGAAAAGTCTGCCGTGATTCTAATGGGCTTTCCTTGATAGGTGAGTTGTGTCTTTTCTCTGACAGCCTTTAATATTCTGTTTTATGCTGTATGTCTGAGATCTTAAATATTATGTGTCTGAGTGTAGATTTATGTTGGTTATGACTGTTTGGTGTCCTATATGCCTCACTTATCTGCATATCAGATTCTTTCCCCACGTTTGGGAAATTTTCTGCTATTTTTTCTGTAAATACTTTATGTATGTCATTTGCCTGGACTCCTGTATCTTCACTAATGCCCATTATTCTTATGTTGTTGCTCTTGGCATCATCATGAAGCTTCTGGATTGTCATTTCATGCTGCTTTGTTATTTTTAAAAGTTCTATCCTTTCCTAATCATTAACTGTGATCCTGTCCTCAAGGTCCGAAATCCTATCCTCAGCTTCCTTTGGGTGATTTTGCATGCTTTCAATAGTATTTTTTATTTCTTGGATGTTTCTTTGAGTTTGTTTCATGAATTCTGCTTGTTTTCTATATTGTCATTCAAAGTTTCAATCAGTTTCCCATGCTCATGTACTTTTTTCTCTAGTTCTTCTTTAGCTGCATTCAACAACTCCTTTACTAAAGTTGTTATTTCTATCTTTACATGGGAGAGTACTTCTAATTTGATTTCCTCTATAGCCTGATGCAGTTGTTCTTTTATTTCACTTGCTATCTTTTCAGAGATTCCCGGTGTGTTACTTTTGGGGTCCTCTATTTCAATGTCTCCTATACTTGCTTCTGGTGAACTATATGTTTGAGACTGCATTTTGCTTTTTTGTTTTGTCATTTTCACTCTGCCTGGTGTTTTCTATGTGTAGGAGGGGATCACACACACTATTTTCAGACACAACAAAGTCATACAGTTACTTATAGGGGTTTTTACTACTGGCCCTATTTATCCCCTGTAGACCTCTATTTTAGGGGTATACTCACCACATTGATACAGTCAATCCGGTGTAGTCCAAAGTTCACCTCCTGGGAGCAAAATTCCAAATTTTCTCACACTAACTGCATACCACTGAGATCTTCTGATGTTCCAGGTGGCAGGGCGGGCCCATCTGTAGCAGTCCAGGGCAGTTTTCAGTCTTGGGTGGGCCTCCTCGATGTTCCTGGTGGCAGGACAGGCCCACAGGGGAGGTTCCTACCCCTGAGGTGCGCTTGTGCTGAGTTTCAGGTGGCAGGGCAGACCCTCGGTGAAGCTTTCTGGCAGCCTACCCCTGATGTAGGCTTTGGCTAAGTTCCCGGAGGCAGGGTGGGCCCACCGTGGAGGTTCCGGGCAGCTTACCCCTGATGCAGGCTTCTGCTAAGTTCCCAGAGGCAGGGCGGGCCCATGGTGGAGGTTCTTGGTAGCCTATGCCTGATACAGACTTCTGCTAAGTTCCAGGAGGGAGGGCGGGCCCACAGTGGAGATTCTGGGCAGCTTACCCCTGATGCAGGCTTCTGCTAAGTTCCTAGAGGAGGTTTAAGTAGGCAGGACTCGCTGGGAAGTCAGAGGAAATCCAAAAGGATACACATGAGGGTGGTAAAGTAAATGTAAGGAGTTCCTCATCTCGTCCCCTCAGTGTGGCCCTCTATGCATTCCCAAAATTGGCTCCCTACCAAGGTTTGTAGCCATAGCTCCAACACTGTGTCCTTTTGCAGATCTCTCCTGATCATTTTCTTCCGGCTATGGTCTGTTCTCCTGTCTCCTCCTTCAGACAGCCTTCCCAGATTCCTCTGTCAAGGTGATAGCTGCCCTCCATTCTGTACATGTCCCGTGGACTGGCAGGTCTGTGCTCACACACAAGCAGACCATTCATGTACCTGTATTTCAGCTATTCGTAGGTCCTCTACCTGCTCAATTCCTCGTCCACAGGGACACAGAATTCTAATACCATATGACCTTCCCCTTTACAATTCCAAATAATTTCCAGGGGCCCACTTTTGATCGTCTAAGAAAGGAGGTAAATCTCCAAATTGGAGGTTATGGGGAAGGTACCAAAGAGCTCAGTATGGAAGGAAGAGTCTCCAGGTAGTGTTTCTAGGGCACAGCCTGGATATTCCCTCCACTCATAGTCTCTGCCTGAGCAGACACAGCCACGGAGAGAAGCCATTCAGACCCTGTTCAAGACAAGCTTGGGAAATAGAAACCTTGTGATTTCTATTGGCATTGGTGTGCAAGGAACTTATAATTTATAAGATCATTTATAAGATCATTTTATAATGATGTTCTCTGAGGCAGATTTAGATACTATGCATGGAACATCAGGATATGAAATTATGGGAGAAGACAGAGTTACTACTGATGGGCAAGGAGTTTTAAACTGGAAAAGGAGGCAGAAGCACTGCTCCAGCCACTCTTCCCAACCACAGGGCACCATGCTCCTCTGAGGGATGCAAGTAACAAGGATGTGCCATCAGTACTATGGACTGAATTGTGTTCCCCAGAATTCTTTCTTCCTGCAATCAACTTCTCCTGCCCATCAACTTCCTCCATACCCATAAATAACTTCAGACTTTGGCAGAAGGAGGAGGTGGTTCTGGGAAGAGACATGATGGAAAGTACATAGGTCAGGGTTAGAAAGAACCCTAGAACTGGATGCCACTGTAATGAGAGTCAACTTGCTGGACCAGCAGCAGAAGAGGGACAGGATAGGAAGAGCTAAGCCCTACAGGGCAAATGAGCCTGACCCTACCATATGCTGTGCCCCTCCCAGAAGAATCTAGGCAGCAAGGGGTGCAGATCTGTGTGTAGGTGCACACACACACACACACACACACACACACGCATGCATGAATGGGAGGTCCTGCTCAACAATGCATAAAATCTACACAAACCTAGCAGTTAAGATCTACAGAAATGAATGAGAACAAACATATTTGTGAATAGATTGAATAAGCATGGTCCTCACCCAAAAGAGATTACTAGGGAGTGGGGGAGCTGTTAGTGTGCACAGCCAGTCACACTCTGAAGCAGATAATGTAATAAAGCTATAAATAATGGAACGTGAGACTATGCGGAAGAGCTGAATGGCACTGTGCCAGGTTATGTACATGCTTGTCTGGCTCAGACAGGTGTTCTGAGTGGGGACATAATACAATCAATTAGTATTGAAGAAAAATCTATCACTCAGGCTAGATTTCAAGATGGAGATCAGAGCTGGAGGGCCAGTTAGAAGGAAGGACCTCTGTGCCAGGTCTTCTTTTAAGTGCTTTATATACCAGCACACTTATACCCTCAAAGGTGTGCTGTCCATGTTATGGGGTGAATTGTGTTCCCCAAAATTCAATGTAATTGAATTCAATGTAATTGAAGTCTTAAGCTCCAGGGCCTTAGAATTTAGGATCTCTTCAGATGCAATTAAATAAGTTCATACTTTCACAGAGAAGAGTCCTAAGCCAGTAAGACTAATGTCCTCATCAAAGGGGAAATGTGAACACAAGCACACACAAAGACATGTATGTCTGGCCTACTGTCTGGCATTAGCAAATGAACTGCTGCCACCTATCTTCATGCCCCAGGAGAAAAAAAAAGAAGGTGACTCTCTCTTTCCATATGCTTATTTGTTATTTGACTATTATCTTTGATGAGGTATCTATTAAGGATTGCCCATTTTTAAAAATGTCATTCATGTTCTTACTGTTTCGTTTTCAGTTCCTTCTATATTTTTGATAACAGTCCTTTACCAGATACATCTTTCACAACTATTTTCTCCCAGACTATAGCTTGTCTCTTTATTCTCTAGATAGTGTCATGCACAGGGCATACATTTTTAATTTCAATAAAATGCAGTTTACTAATTCTTTCCTTCACACATTATGCCATCTAAAAACTCAGCACCAAACTTAAGGTTATTCAAATGTTGTCCTATGTTACCTTCCCAGATTTTTATAGTTTTGTGTTTTCCATTTGGGTTTCTGATCCTTTTAAGTTAATGTTTGGGAATGGTCTACAGTGTATGTCTAGATTTACTTTTTGACTTGGATATGGTGTGGGTTCTTACCCAAAAACCATACTGCTGAGGTGGGAAAAATCACTGTCTCAGGAGACAGCAGACTGGGCTTCTGCCCCAGCACAATCTCTTAATAGTTCAAGTGTTAGGATTTAGAGCTAAAATGTGCCCCCAAATCTTGGCTATGTGAGGACTGGATCATGGAGGCACTATACTTGTTGTGGATTAACCTGCTGAGTTTGATGAGTTTGATGAGTTTGTACTGTTAGCAAGTAGAGCCCCGGTGAGGCACTGGGAACCAGCCTTTGGAGGGTGACTCTGGCTCTGGCTTGTCCCTGTCTCCCTGATTCCTGGCTGCCATGAGTTGAGCAGCTCTCCCCAACTGTGCCCTTCTGCCATGCAATTTCTGCCTAGAGCCCGCTGACCACAGACTGACACTTCTGAAACTATAAGCTGAAATAAATCTCTCCTTTTTAAAACTTGCAGATGTTAGGTGTTTTGTCTCAGCAGGGGAAAAGTGACTAATATACAGAGTGACCTTGGGCAATAACTAGACCTTCTAGCCTGCTGCTAATATGCAGAAAGAGTGCCTTGGGCTATGGGGCTGCTACTGAAATTTCTCTCCCCAGATCTGTGGTTTTCCCTGCTGTCATCTTTGTGGAGTGACTAGGGGACACTTTTCTCTGGTTCATTCTCCTGTTGCAAAAGGATCTCTCCTGGGAAGCCTCTCCCTGTCTCCAGAGGGAACCTCTTGCCTAGAGGGAACTCCCTTCTCTGAGCATTGCACACAGATGGCCTGTCACTTGCACAGGGCTTGAGCCATCAGCACTCTCCCCCATGGGTGCATCCTCTCTTTTCTAAACTAGAAAATTCCTCAAGAGTTAATAATAATAAAAAAAGTTAAGAATGTATTTCTTCTGTATATCTTATAAGAATAAAAACAAAGTTAAAGATAACAATAATAACAGTAATATGAGGATGATGGTGACAGCTGCCCTTTCCTGAGAATGTCACATATACATGTTCATCTGCTTCTGGTAACCACGGTGAGAAGTAGCCTCTCCTTCCTTTTGCCATTGTGGAAGCAGAGGTACAAAGAGTTTGGGGACCAGCCTGAGGTGCTCCGGGAGGAAGAAAATCTGGGTGCTTTGGCTCCCAGCCCTGTGCCTTAGCACTAAACACACCTGCCTCCAACTCTGGGCAAGGTGCTGGGCTGGTCCTTGCTGCATAACTCATGCTCGTCACGTGGCTGTTCAGAGATGTGCAGTTTGTGGCACTTGTTTACACTCTGCCTGATTCAACTCTGCATTCGCAGTACCTGGTGTGACACTTGATACATGGATGCCTGAATGAACAGAAAGGTTCTGAAAGAGACTCATGTAAAATGGTGTTATACGGCACCTTTCAGAGCACAGCCTTGAATAAGTAATATGACTTTTACAATCTCTTTGACTACATGTTAGAACATATTAATAAACTTTGGGCAGCTCATTAATTTATATATCTGGGGCACAACATGCACATTTACACAGCATATTCTAGAAAGAATTCTCTAAAAATTCTTATTGCTTCCTCCTTCATCATTCCATTTCCGGTGGAACTCCTTGGATCCCTAATGCCTCTGCCCTCATCATCATCCACTCCAGATCTTCCCCATGCAGTGTGGACCCAGGTTATCTAGGGATGTTTTTCAATTGTAGATTCTGATTCAGTTGGGATAGGGTGGGGATGGAGAGTCTGTACTTCTAATAAGCCTGGCGATGGGGTGGGAATGGCACCTGCACCACATTTTAGAAAACAATTCTCTAACTGCCTCCATATCTCAGCAGAACCTCCCATGCCAATGTCCACCCTCCATCCTACCAGGAATATAAAGGCAAAACTGACCACATCTCCTACCTACTAGAAGCTCTTACAATCCTGTTCATATTTCTTGGTGTGACTTTGACCATGGGAATCATCTTGGATCTCAACCCACCTTGTGCTGCTTAGCCTGCCTTCATGATATCATACTACAGTAGTCCCATCATCCATGGGGATACATCCCAAGATGCCCAGTGCATGCCTGAAACTGTGGAGGTACCGATCTCTACATATTCTATAAACTACGTGTTTTCCTATACACACAGACATATCTATGATAAAGTTTAATTTATAAATCAGACACAATAAGAGATAAACAATAACTAACAATAAAATAAAACCATTATAATAATATATGAGGTGTATTTGAAAAATGTGCTGAAAGTTTAAATTTATTACAGTACAAGACACATTGCCATTGATCACTCTCAAAATACTCCCCCTTTCTTTAAACACACCCCATCAATTTTGCCACTTTCTGGGGCAGTTCTGGAAGGCCTCTTTTGTGGGTGTCGTTAGTTGCACTGTCATGGTCACCTCCATGTCTTTAATCAATTCAAAGTCTTTACCTTTCATGGTAATTTTGACTTTAGGGAAGAGCCAAAAATCTGTGGTACGAGGTGTGGTGAATGAGGTGGATAAAGACACACTGAAGTGTTTATATGGGCCTATCTATCCCCTGGATGGCACTTGGCAGCAGCGTTCATGATAATTTTTTATCACATTTCACAAAGGCCTTCACAAAAGGGTACTTTCAGAACTTCCAGAGAAAGTGCCAAGAATGATAGGATACATGTTCAAAACAAGAGAGTATTTTGAGGGGGATTGGTGACAATCTGTCTTTTACTGTAATAGATTTTTAAATTTAATTTATCATATATTTTGATCACACCTCATACTGTAATAGAAGTTGTGGAATTGGCTCTCTCTCATTCCTCTCTCAACACATCTTAAAGCACCGCACTCTCACTTCCTACAACTATGTGAGATGATACAAGGCCCAGTTGATGAGATGAAGTGAGGTGAATGACAGGCATTGTGACACAGTGCTAGGCTATTTATCTGACAATATGGAAACCTTATTTTTAGAATTTTCCCTTCAATATTTTTGGACCATCATTGATGCTAGATAACTGAAACCTCAGAAAATGGAACCCTGGATGAGAGGGAACTACAGTATGTATTTCCCATTACCCTGGGTATGTTACACTCACCTCTGTGGAACTGCTTGCTCCCTACAGCTTTCCCTGAGCTGGTAATGCCCTCCACCTCCACTGTGCCTTGCATCTTCCTGTCCCCCTGCAGAGCTGTGCTGAGCCAGTTGATCTCCCCACCAGACTAAGACCTCTTTGAGAGCAGGGGCTCACTGCATCTTCCTATCCTCTGTGACCCAACACATATGTGTGAACTGAGCAGATGAGAAGCTCATTAATGTATTTTCTTGCCCAGTGAAGGAAGATGGTTAATATCTAAAGGAGCAATTGCAGCTTTGCTCTTAAGAGTGTAAACCATTGCTACATGTATAATCTCACTTTCTAAGGCTAATTAAACATTTGCCAATATTAACATAGTTGAGAACACCATTTGCATTTCAAAATGCAGATAAAAATTCTAAATATTAAACTTCTTTTAAGGGTGAAGTGAGAACATTAAATGCAGTTAGTGCAGAACTTGCCCTGAAAATATTGTTCCTGGAAGTGGCAGTGGCACAATTTTCACTAAGTGTTGGAACCACTGTTTTGTGAACCATCTCTTAGAGTGTTATAATGGAAACCACTAGTAATATTTAACTAGGCAAATAAAAATAATGAATAAAAATTACAACCACAGAGAACTATAGCTATAGCTTATCTGCCACCTGCTCTGTATCAGGCTCAGAGCTAATTCAATGCATGTATAGTGTTATATGATCCTCTTTTGAACCTGAGGAAGTAGCTTCCACTGTCCTCATTGTGCCAATGGAAATACTGAGGCTCAGAGAACTTGAATGCTCCATGATGAGGACACAAAGACAAAGCCAGGTTAGGTTTCAAAGCTTGTAACCATTCGTTTGTAAGCAAAACTGCTTCCTGTCAAATGCACTTAGCCTGGAATAAGAAAATAGAATATATCTTCATTGTCTGGGAGCTGCAACAACTCCAAGGATGCCCACAAATGTGGGAGAGATACAAGTCAAACTTAAATCTTTCATGGAACTTTACTTGTATACAGAGTAAGAGATAAACTGATCTAAATGAATTTAAATTAAGCATGGGAACAGTAGCATCTTCATGGTGCTAAGTCAAACAGGTATCACATAGAAGCAGCCTAAGTAAGGACTCAGGTGGCTAGAATGACTATAAAGAAAAATAGCAAACTTTTGAACAGCCCAACATGAGTCCAGTATTGTTACATGCTCTTAACCTATGTGATTGTTTTCTTTCCCCAAGATATCCTGGATGCACTTATAGTTAAAACTATTTTACGCATGAAAAAACCCAGGCACAAAGATTCAGAAATTGCCTCATTTGTGGTATGACAATCTTTTGAACTTGGTCTGTCTGTCTTTTCTGTGTAGTGTTACAGAATGACACTTACTGCCCTTCATCCAGTCCTGAAGGGGTGCTGTCTTTAATGAGTTTTTTGTGTTATCTAAGAAGCCACTTACTAGCAAACTGATAGCGTTCAGCCTGAGGCAGTTGGAAAACACCCTTCCTCAGCAGAGAGGACTGAAGTTTCACGAAATCATTGAAAAATTAGTAACTTGAGAGCCTCAAGACTCATTGAAAAAATGAAACCAAATATTCATATTATTACTGGAAACTTGAAGAGATGAAGATATGACATTTTTTGCCTTACCACTTCTGGTAAGAAAAGTGACAAAAGTGTTTCATATTCCTAGAAACTATATTAGTAGATGTGTCTCCAAATATGCATGGCCTCCCGGGAACTCCAAGTTTTTCATCTCTGTATTTTGTTGCTCTTTAGTAAAGAGAAAAGACATGCTTTTCCAGCAGGAACATGTCCATGTGGTTTTGATATGGCCCAGGTCAGGGTCAAACAAAGCTGTAACCCGGGGAGTACCTCAAATCATATCTCCTATGCAGCTCTGAGACTTAACTTCTGACTGGCTCCTCCTAAGAAGCATAGGAGATTCTACAAGGCACCTTAAGATCAGAGACTTCAGAGCTCAGTCTTTATCCCTGGGGGAGAGGAGACCACAGAGTGCTAAAGAGTCCTCCACTCGTACTTTTCAAAGCCTTAATTTCCAAACCTGTGACATGGGAGAACTCCACATACTTCATTGAGGTCTGTCTATGGGGAACAAGAAACACTGTATAAAGTCAACATATGGTGGACACTTAATAAAAGAAGCTATATATACAGAAAGGTCATCCAGCAGGGACAGCTTCAGAGCACAGGCAGGAAGGAAGTATTTTTCAAGTCACTGTCCCAGAGGCAGTGGCCCTCTCAAATGACTGGGTAGTAGCTATTCATGCACACAAAACCTACAAGACCATGAAACACCAAGGCCAGGGACTTCTTTAAAAACTAGAAAGAAGCCAAGTCCACTTCAAGGTGATTCAGACCATTGCCCAAGAAGTATACACCTACATCCTTGACTGGTTCTATACCACAATTGATACTGTTGTGCAGAGTTCCTTCCTACCGAAGGGCCCAAGCCCAGGAAGCAAATGAGGTCTGAAATCCAGTCTATGGCCCATGGAAAGTCAAACTCTCTGGTAGGAGAAAAGCAGGTTTCTCTATTTTGTGGAGTTTTTTTAAATTTTTATTTCTCATAATCCTGGAGTTTGAACTCATTGCCTTATGTATGCTAATTGTATTTGTTACTTTCTCATTGCTGAAAAAAATGCCTGACACTTACTCATTAAAGGAGAGGTTTATTTAGCTTACAGTTTGTAGAGAATTCAGTTATTTGACCCCAAGGCAGGGAGGCATTGCAGAGGGGCAGTTCATGGCAGAGAAGGAGGCAGTGCAACTTCCTTTTTTTACCTTTTTTATTCCACACAGGCAGCAAGCCTATTAGCTGGTGCCACCCAGGGTGAGTCTTCTCTCTGTAGGGAGCTCATCACTCACACCCAGAATATTCTAAACCAGTCTATCTGTGAACTAATCCAATATCACACCATCATGATCCAGTAACACATACCTATGATCCAGTCACTCCCAAAAGTCCCACCTATGTGTGCATGAGGCTTTGGGGGGTATCTAGATATAAACCATAATACTAGAAAAATGCTCTACCACTGGGCCACATCTTTAGCCAGAGGTCTGTATTCAACATATGCTTCTTTGAAACTTATTAGGCTGATCTTGAATCATAGAGTCCTTCCCTTCTTCCACCATTCTTTAACAAATGTTCTTTGCTTGATCACTAAGGCCAATTCCTATGTCAAGAGGTGCAGAGTCTATTGATTGGGAGGGGCAGATGTGGGAATTAAATACTGCAGAGCAGGACAGCACAGCAAGGGCAGGTGCTGGGGGACAGAGCATGGAGCACCTGTCCAGACCACATGGCTCCTCAGCAGCAGACAGGGCCAAGAGGAGAAAAGTTCATGAGAAAAATAAGGATGTGCAGCCCAATGCAAAGAGAAAATCAGAGATGAGAAGCAAGAAGAAAGGAAACCAAGAAGGAAGAAGGAAGTTAAAGGAGTGTTAGAAAAAGATGAGACAGAACACTACACCCTGCAGCTCACCAGGCCAGGCTTGGAAAAGTTTGGGACCATCAATCCCGGTGGTTTGGTGCCAACCAGCCCTCTTAGGTCACTGGACTAGGCTCCAGAGGTTCCACAGGCTTGAGTGGACTGTGCCCAGCGACCTTCATTCAAGCAAGGGAGCCAGGCCCACCGAAGGGGGAGACAAGCCAGTGCCATGCCATGAGGTGAGTTGCAGCTCACCAAGGCAGGCCCAAAAAAGTTTGGGACTATCGATTCTGGCAGCTGGGTGCCTGCCCAACCCCCTTAGCTCACTGGACTAGGCTCCAGATGTTCCATGGGCTTGAATGGACTTCACCCAGTGACCTTCATTCAATCAGGGGAGCCAGGCCCACCACACAAGGGAGCCAAAGCAAATGAGTCCGAGTAGCAGAGGGCTCAGGAGGTGATTTCCAACACATCCAGGGAAAGCTTTGGAAAATCACTGGAAACATGGAAATATAGGAAAATGACAAAAAAAGAGACCAAAATGCAATCTCAAACCTCCAGCCTATCCCAAGAAAACCCAGGAGCCATGTGCATAGAAGAAAATACTACACATACACCTGAAATGCATGAAATGATATCAACTGAAATAAAGAAGCAAGTACAGGAAGCTATGAGAGAACTCAAATCAGAAATATTCTCCCAGGTAAAAGAAGAAATGATAAAAGTAGTGAAAGAAATACTGAATGCATCCAATGAAGACACAGCTAAAAAATTAGAGGAACAAAGCAAAATGATAGAATCCCTGAATGAACAGTTTCAGAGACAAACAGAATGCATTAAGCAGATTCAAAGAGATATACAGGAAGTCAAAAATTCTAATGAAAGTTGCAAAAATCACCTCAACAAAAGTGAAGATAGAGGGGCTGGGGGTTTAGCTCAGTGGCAAAAGTACCTGCCTTGCCAGTGTGCCATCATGAGTTCAATCCCCGGTACTGATAAAAAAAAAAAAAGAAAGTGAAGATAGAATCTCAGACCTCAAAGATAAGATTGCAGCTAGTGAACAAGAAAGAAAAGATCTTCTAACAATAACAAGAAATCAGGAAACAACAATTTAACAGCTGCAAAATGATGCAAAGGAAAACAATATAAGATTAGTAGGGATAAAAGAAAAAGAAGGGGACAACACAAATGATATCAAGAGGTTACTTAAAGAAGTAATAGCTGAAAACTTCCCAAATGTGAGTATGGAAACTGACATATGGATTAGTGAGGCATATAGAACTCCAAATAGCCATAACAAAAACAAAGCTACACCCAGACATATAATAATCACCATCCCAGAAATCCAACATAAGAACAGAATATTAGAAGCTGTTAGAGAGAAAAGACAGGTCACCTATAAAGGAAAACCTATCAGAATCATAGCAGACTTCTCAACACAAACAATTAAGTCAAGAAGAGCATGGAGTGAAGTTTTTCAGATCCTTAAAGAAAACGACTTCCAGTCCAGACTGATGCACCCTGCAAAACTGTCTGTCAAAAAGGATGGAGAAATAAGATACTGCCATGACAAAGAACAGCTGAAGAACTTCATGATCACCAGACCAAACCTACAAAGAATACTGAAAGACATTCTAGATACACATAGGAAAAAACTATTAAGCAAGACAGACAATTAAACAGACTGGAAATTTAAGATACAACATCAGAAAGATAACATGTCAACAATAAACCAATATATGACAGTTATAATTATTAATGTAAATGGCCTCAATTCACCAACTCAAAGAAACAGACTGGCAGAATGGATTGAGAAACAATGTCCAACCATATGCTGTCTACAAGAAACCCATCTAGCCCAAAAGGAAACTCATAGACTGAAAGCCAAAGGATGGAAAACAATACTCCATGTGACAGGAACTCAAAAAAAAGTGGGGGTAGCTATTCTGTTTGCAGACCATGTAAACTTCAAACCAAGAATGGTCTGAAGAGATAAAGAAGGTCACTGCATACTAGTTAGGGGAAAACTTCAAGAGGAAGAGATAACAATCTTAAATATATATGCACCAAATCCGAGAGCACCCAACTACACAAAGCAAGTATTAACAGAAATTAAAAATCAAATAGGCAATAACACAATTATAACAGGAGACCTTAACACAACATTGACACAAAGTGATAGATCAACTAGACAGAAAATCATCAAAGAAATAACAGAACTGAATCACACCTGTGAACAAATGGATTTGATAGACGTATACAGAGTGTTCCATCCAACAACATCAGAATATACATTCTTCTCAGCAGTACATGAGACATTCTCTAAAACAGACCATATACTAACCCACAGAACATATTTAAGTACATGCAAAAGAATTTAAATTATCCCATGCATGTTATCAGATCATAGCACCATGAAACTAGAAATTAATGACAAAAGTAACTGCAAAAACCCCACAAACACATGGAAGTTAAATAATATACTCTTAAGCAAGCAGTGGATCACAGAGGAAATTAAAGAAGAAATTATACAATACCTACAAGCAAACAAAAATCCAAATACAACTTACCAGAACTTGTGGGATGCAATGAAAGCAGTCCTCAGAGGAAAATTTATTGCACTGAGTTCCCACATTAAGAAAACAGAATGAACACAAATAAGAAACCTGATATTACTCCTCAAACATCTAGAAAAAGAAGAGCAAGCCAAGCCCAAAGCCAAAAGAAGGGAGGAAATTTTAAAGATCAGAGCAGAAATTAATGCAATAGAGACTAAGAAAACAAAGAATCAATGAATCAAAGAGTTGGTTCTTTGAAAGAATAAATAAAATTGACAAGCCCCTAGCCAACCTAATTTAAAAAAGGAAAGAAAAGACTCAAATTCATGCAATACAGAATGAAAAAGGAGAAATCACTACCGACCTTGTGGAAATACAGAAGTTCATCAACAACTATTTTGAAAACTACTCTCATAGGTTGGATAACACAGAAGAAATGAACAGATTCCTAGAAACATACAAACCACCAAAGCTGGATCAAGAAGATGTAAAACTGCTGAATAACCCAATTTCTATTAATGAAATTGAAAATGTAATTAAATCCTTACCAACAAAGAAGAGCCCAGGCCCAGACAGATTCACTGTGGAATTCTACAAGAAATATAAAGAATACTTAATGCCGACACTCCTCAAACTCTTCAATAAAACTGAAAGGGAAGCAATTCTCCCTAAGTCATTCCTGGAAGCAAATATCACTCTAGTACCAAAACCTGAGAAAGGCCCAACTAAAAAAGAGAACTACAGGCCAATCTCCCTAATGAACATAGATGCAAAAATTCTCAATAAAATATTGGCAAACAGGATGCAGCAAATCATCAAGAAGATTATACACTATGACCAAAGGGGATTCATCCCAGGCATGAAGGGATGGTTCAACATATGTAAATCAATAAATGTAATCCTCCATATCAATAGAGCCAAAAGCAAGAATCACATGTTCATTTCTATAGATACAGAAAAAGCTTTTGATAAGATCCAGCACCCATTCATGATAAGAACCTTACAGAGAATAGGAATAGATGGTCTTTACCTCAATATGATAAAGGCCATCTATGACAAACCAACAGCCAGTATCATATTAAATGAACAAAAACTGAAAGCCTTTACCTTGAAATCAGGCACAAGACAAGGATGTCCCTTATTACCACTCCTATTCAACATAGTACTGGAAATACTAGCCAGAGCAATTAGACAAGAGAGAGAAATAAAAAGAGTAAAGATAGGAAAAGAGGAAGTTAAACTATCATTATTTGTAGATGACATGATACTCTACATAGAAGACCCCCAAAACTCCATTGAAAGACTGCTAGATATAATAAATTCAGCAATGTAGCTGATACAAAGTCAATACTCAGAAATCAATAGTATTCCTATACACTAACAACAAAATCACCAAGAAAGAAATAAAAGAAGCCACACCCTTCACACTAGCACCCCCCAAAAAATGAAATACTTAGGAATTAAATCTAATGAAAGAAGTAAAAGAGATATACAGGGAAAATTATAATATCCTGAAAAAAGAATGCAAAGTGGACCCCAGAAAGTGGAAAGACATCCCTTGTTCATGGATAGGAAGAATAAATATTGTGAAAATGGCCATTCTCCCAAAATTGTTATACAGATTCAATGCAATCTCAATGAAAATACCACTAACATATCTCACAGATCTAGAGAAATCACTCCTAAAATTCATCTGGAACCAGAAGAGACCTAGAATAGCAAAGGCAATTCTAAGCAGCAAAGGCAAGGCAAGAGGTATCACAATCCCTGACTTGAAGTTATACTACAAAGCTACTGTAATAAAATCAACATGGTACTGGAATAAAAATAGATCTGAAGATCAATGGAATAGACTAGAAGATACAACCACAAGTAGGAACACACTCAACAATAAAGGGGCCAAGCATGTTCACTAGAAAAATGACAGTCTCTTGAATAAATGGTGCTGGAAAAACTGGCTATCCATATGCCAAAAACTAAAATTAGACCCATGTACTAAACTAAAACCCAAATGGATCAAAGATCTAAATATTAAAACAGAAACACTAAATCTGTTGGAAGACAAAGTAGGTAAAAATCTTGAAGACATAGGGATAGGTAGAGAATTCATGAACAAGAACCAAACTGCACGGGAAATACTTCCCAGAATCAATAACTGGGATCATATCTTATTAAAGAGTTTCTGCATGTCCAAAGAAATCTCCAGCAGAGTGAAAAGAAAACCTACAAATTGGGAAAAAATCTTAGTGAACTGTCCCTCAGACAAAGGACTTCTGTCTAGAACTTATAAAGAATTAAAAAAAATCAGACCTCCAAAACTCAAAGACCCAATCCAAAAATGGGCTTCTGAGATGAACACACAGTTCTCAGATGAAGAAATACGAATGGCAAATAAATACATGAAAAAATGTTCATCATCATTGGTCATTAGAGAAATGCAAATTAAAACCACAGTGAGATTCCATCTCATTCCAGAAAGAATGGCCAGGATCAACAAAACTACCAACAACAAATGTTGGAGAGGCTGTGGGGAAAAAGGAACTCTTCTGCACTGTTGGTGGGAGTGTAGACTGTTGCAATCACTGTGGAGGTCAATCTCGAGATTCCTCAAAAAGCTGGGGTTGGAGGTCCCATTTGATCCAGCTATTTCACTCTTAGGCATATTCCCAGAAGATCTGAAAACATCTTACCACAGTGATATATGCACACCCATGTTTATAGCAGCACAATTTGTAATAGCCAGATCTTGGAAACAACCTAAATGCCCATCAACCGAGGAATGGATAAAAAATTGTGGTACTTTTATACAATGGAGTACTACTCAGCTATAAAGAATGATCACATTGAGATATTTATAAATAAATGGATGCAACTTGAGACCATACTCATAAGCGAAATAAATCAAACTCACGTATAAATACCGTATCGTCTCTCTAGTGTAAGAAATGGTAAGAGTACAGAAGATCTTATGGAAATCATGGTTCACCATTATACTGCTTTCATGTCTTATGTTTCATTCATTGGTTGGAATGGTTTTATTCTGTTTTGTTTGATCTTAATATATGTGATCATATGAATAGTTACTTTGAAGACAAGACAATATGGCAGCCATTGTTGATTTAATATCATCTTGCTCTGAAGTCCTATCATGCTCTTGTTTTTCTATTATCATTTGTTCTATCACATTGTGTGTTATTGGATTTTAATATGTATGATAGTAAAAACAAAATTTTTATGGAAAATGAGATAATATAGCAGCCATTGTTCATCTTCGGTTATTTGGTTCAGAATGCCTTGCAATACTTTCATTCTCTTGAGTTGTTTTATTCTACTTTGTTATGTTTGACATTATTGTGTATAAAGCTAAGCTCAACTATTTCAAAGAAAGAGACATTATGATAGCTACTGTTAATATCCAATTGTCTTGTTGTGAAGTGCTATGTTGCTTACATTGTTCTATTCTGATCTGCTTAGATTTGTCCTCTTTTGTTTTATTCTCTTTAAAATTAAAAAAAATAGATGAAACAGAAGTGAAAGAATGAAGAAGAGCCTGGCCAGAATGAAGATGCTTTTATCTCTGTGTGTGTGTATGTGTGCATGCATGTGAGGCTGTGCATGCATGGGTGTGTGTACCCATGACTGTATGTGCTTACATCAGAAAACCATGGCGATCTGTTAGGCATTGAGATATTCATATTACGGATCCTGTCTCAAGGAATACTTGCAGCCATCTTTCAGGTGTTACTATTCCTGTTTTATAGATAAGAAACTTGGAACTCACAGAGAAGAAACACAAAAGATCCAGTTATTTACAATGGAGACCTGCTGACTCCAGGGCACCTCAGAAAAGGCAGGGCTATATTTGGGGCAGGTAAATCAATTTCCCACAAGCCTCCTCTCCACCTTGCCCCATGACATGCCATTAGCTCAAAGCCATAGCCCTGGAAGTCCTGGTCCCACTGATATATGGACAATGTCAATGTCACCTCAGGGTTGTTAGCATTGTTGGCACAGAACAGAGGCTACAATTAGCACAGTGTCCAAAGAACATTTGGGGAGCTGCTCATCTCTCTCATCCTGGGTTCTCAGGACCTCCCTGTTAGGTTAATTAAACAAATCTATGCACGAAACTGAACTGAGCCGGGTGACGGACAAGGGCACTCAGCTCCAAATTCCTGGCAACTGTCAGAAAATTCAATTAAAATACAGCTGAGTCCACCATGTTTCATTCAGATAATTGGGGGCAAAGGTGGGGGCTGAGGGAAGCTAAAAAGAGAAATTATATCTTAATATCCATTAAATCAATCTCCCTTTCAAGCAGTACCAGGGTGGGTCTTGGATGAAACGAGCAGTGAATTAAGTAGAAACCAAGCACCAGCCTGTTTCCCATTTCAGTGGTTGGGTTGGGTAGGGAGGGGGGGATGTGGCAGGCACCAGAGACAGGGCCGTGCAAACCTATCATCATCAGAGAGCCATGTGCCAGAGGGCTGAGGTCAGGGCTGGGCTGTCTTGGGCTCCATCCCTTATGAACTGGTTTGCCTTTGATTTTGTCTTTGCTGACCAAAGTTACACAAAAGATAGCTTCAAAGACTCAGGGGAGTAATGGAAATACCAGACAGGAATGTGACAAAACAAAAGTTTCTACCAAACTTGTCATTAGGAGCTGTGTTTTAGGATAAGGAAGCAGCACAGGGAAAATAATGGGTGTTGCTCAAGAGGGTACAAGATTGCTTGTCCTTTCCTTCATCATCCATTGGAATTTAATGAACATGTACATGGTTAAATGGTTTGTATCTAGATATTCCCTCAAAGCCTTGTGTGTTCATCTTTAGGGCTATGATTGGACCACGGGTGTGTGATGCTGGATTAGTCTGCTGATGGGTTCATAACTGAATGTGACATTGGGAAGTGAAGTCTGGTGGGAAGAGGTAGGTCACCAGGGTGTGGCCTGGAAAGCCTTTTTCCCTCCTCCTCCCTTGATCCCTCACTACTTCCTGCTACCATGCCATGAGCTGTTTCTCTTCTGTCATGCCCCCCTGCCTTGGAGTCAGCAGAGCATAGGCTGAAACCTTTACAAACTGTAAATCAAAATAAATCTTTTCTTCTTTAGCTTGTAGATGCCAGGTATTTTGTCCCAGCACAGAGAAAGTAACTGAGACAATGGTCTAAACTACAAAAATATATAGGATATGGTTCCTGAATCAGAAAGAATTTTTTTTAGGCCATAGAGAAGGAGTTGTTTGTTTTTCTCCCTCTTACATCTCCAACACTGAACAGTTGGTTAGCATGTAACATAGTAGACTCACAATACATGTGATTTGACTAAATGATGAGTAAACAGGAATTTCCAATAAAGTTTGATAAAACTTTAAGAGAGACATAAGGTGTCCAGAGACCTCAAATGAGAGTTACCTCTCCCTGATAGGAAGGCAGCAGCTTGTGCAAGGCCCTGGGTTGCATCTCTAGTACTGCAAAAAAAATAAGACCAGGGGAAGGAGGAGGGAGGAAAAGAGAGAGGAGGGAGGGAGGGAGGGAGGGAGAGAGAGACAGAGAGAGAGAAGAGAGGAAGGAAGGAAGGAAGGAAGGAAGGAAGGAAGGAAGGAAGGAAGGAAGGAAGGGGATGACCACAGGCTAAAGGAATCTGAAGGAGTCTCACAGAGATCAGCCATGTGTGGGGAGAAGGCAGGGGTAAACATGCTCTGGAGGCTTGCTTAAGCATGGGCTGAGGGGTAAAGTGGGGAGCAGCAGAGGGCACAATCAGCCAGAGTGAGAACTCAGAGAATGAGTGGGGAGTGATTTACAGGGGTGGAGACTGGGCTGGGGGAGGGGAATATACCTAGGGTGTGTGTGCATCCATATCTGTGTGTTTGTGTCTGTGCCTGTGTGTCTCTGTCTCTGTCTGTTGTCTCTGTGTGTCTATGACTGTGTGTGTGTGTGTGTGTTTCTATGCCTATGTGTCTGTGTGTGCATCCGTGTGTATCTGGGTATGTGCCTGAATGTGTGTGTTTGTGTATCTGTGTTTGTGTATCTGCATGTGTTTGTGTCTGTGTGTCCCTGTATGTGCATGCTTTTGTGTCTGTCTGTGTCTGTGTCTGTTGTGTGTGCTTGCGTGTGTGTGTGTGTGTGTGTGTGTGTGTGTGTGTGTGTGTGTTTGGGCCCCTACGCACATAGAGAAACTCCCAGTGATGAACTGACAAAGGGGAGTCGCAGCTGCCCCGCTCTGACACAGAGGCCGGGGAAGGGATCCCAGAGCGCAGCGCAGGGCCATACACACGGCAGAGGTCTCTCTGAACCAAATGAAGCGGACTGGCTCAGCAAAGCTAACTGTGAAATGATGGAAACAATAAAGAAAGTCAATCCAGGGAAATCTGAGTTTCTGATCAGAGCCTTCAGTGGCACCGATCGCTGGATACTTTATGAGAACGTCCTTTGCTCCTGCTGTTCCTTTCTCCCCGAAGAAAAATAAATCCTTGAAAATATGAGACTTGATGACAAGAAAAGGTCTTCAGACTGTCCCAGGGCACAGGCGGCGGACCAAAGGTACACACACAAGCCATGATGGCTTGTGGCTGTGTGGTCACCCCAAATGCCACCGCTGCCTGAGATGAGATGTGCAGGAAGCAGCTCTAGGCAGAGGAGCAGGCGCAGGGAATCTTACTCTCTTCAGGTCAACCAGAAATGCAACTGCTGATGTCCCTGCCTTATAATGTTGTTTCTTGTACCCCGCTGGCACCCTCCGCAGGGTGACTCCAGGCCCCCACCCTGAGACCTTCCCCCTCACCTCTCTTTACACTCAGCTCAGCAAAGCAAGGCCATCTTGCAGTCACCCATAAAAGCAAAGGCAAGGAGCCACCAATACCTGTTGAGAAATGGCATTTTAATAAGCACATTCGGTTGCTATAATCCTAGCTCCTGCCCCACCTCTCCCGCTCTCTGTGGCTTTTCTCAGTCTCCCTGCTCACCTCCATCTATGAAAAAAAAAAAGCCATAAAGCCTCTCTCCAATCGCCTTCTCCAAGTTTATGCAACCCCCACAACACGGGTTGATTGGAAAGGTCTCTCTCCTGGATAACAACAATTCAATGTGCCTTGACATTTTAATAGCCTGCCGTCCTGGTGAACACAATCGAGCAGAGCAGTGAAGCAAAAATCATTAGGTAAGCAAGATAATCTAAGCGGACTCTGCCTGCTGCACACTCACATCTGGGGGATAGTTGCACAGCTGGGCAGTCCAAAAGCTGAGCTCCCCTCCCTGCAGTGCCTTTGTGTGTGTGCACCTGTACACACACTTATGCAGCCAGATACACATCACTGGACACAGTTTTCGGGAGATAAACATACTCAGCTAGGTACAGACCCACAGAGGTCCCAATATGAAATCACACCACAGTACAAAAATTTCCAAAAGATCAAAATATGTGTTACCTCTCCAAACCACAATCAAAACGAACCTACTGTTCAAAGTGAAGGCTAAACCATGGGGAACAAGGCAGATATTTGGAGGGTTCCTACTAACAACATAAAAATTTTCCATGCATGTGTATGCATTTATTTGGGTATATTTTGGGCACAATATCATGGCAAAATATAATTTAAGCCACAAAATATAATATAGAACTTATACAGGCAAGGTGCTAAAATAAATGCTTCACATTTACCAATCCATTTAAACCTCAGAATAGCAGAATTATTATTATCCTCTATCTACATAACTGAGATAACAGAGGGACCAAGAGCCAACAAAACTTTCTAGTCATCCTCTAATAAATGTTGAAGCCAGTATTCAAATCCAAGCATTCTGGCCCTAGCGTTCAAGCTGTCACCCACTATGCTAGGCTGTCTCATAAAAAGTAAATCACACAAAGAAACACGCAGTGTGTCATATGTCTTTATAAGGTTAGTGCCTCCCTTTATGAACAGGTAAACTTCCAACACATCACACACATAATTTGTAGGAATATGTAAAACGTGTGGGGCAGTGTGACTGACTTCAACACAGACACCTGCCTGCTGTGTATCAGCAGCCGTACTCCCAGGATCTCGCGAGAATGTAGGCCATTGCTACATTGCTAGGGGGTCTAGGCACAGCAGCCATTCTCAAGAAGGTCACAGATTACAGAGGAGTCACACAGGCAAAGAGATGCTTCACCTTGTGGGTGGAAGGTGAGAGGCTGACGCTGATCTACATGGGGTGGAAGGATTCCCCCAGCCTCTCACCCTTCCCATCTGCCTGATTCTCCTCACTCCCAGAGTCTGCCTGAAGCTACATGCTTCTTCCCATAAGGTTGCATCACCCCAGACCCATGGAGGGCTCCTCATGGGAGACAGCCTCCAGAGTCATCTCATAAGCTGCCGGAGAAAATGAGTTCTTGTTACTTGATAATTACACGCACACACATACACTTGATAACTACATACACACACACGCACACACACACACACACACACTCATGTACTTCCCCTTCTTAGGAAGGAGACAGGAATGACATCACAGAACCCAGCAACCAACAGATGACTGAAAATCCTCCTGCTGACCTCCAGCCCTCCCCAGCTGGTCCCCCATCTTCCTTCTCTCCCTGCACATGGGTCCCCCCGGCATGTAGGTGCTGACTTGGCAAGCTCTTCACTTTATGAATATGACCCTCAGAGGGGAGAGTCCCTCACAGCCCCCGAACTATGTTATCACCATTATTAAGGAGCTTAAAGAGGAGCTGGGAGGACTAGACACCACTGGAATTGCAGCCTGATTGTGATTGATGTGTTCCTATTAGGGCCTCAGTGTTATCTCTCTGGATGGCAAGAACAGCCAGTGGCTTGTAACACAACAGATTACCTGAGTTTTCAGCCTTAGAAGGATGTTTAAATAAAATATAGTCCCTCTTAGCAAGAGGCTCATTTTCTCCACGAAGCTCCCAGACTATTTCATGTCAGCTCTGATTCGCTGCGACTCTTCTCAGTAAACATGTCTTATCATTAATAATTCCTTACAAGCCCAGTCTCCAAGAGTGCTCTCTCTCTCTTCCTCCCTCCCTCTCTCCTCTCTTCTCTCTCTCTCTCAACCCCCCTCCTCGGTGGCTGGACTCAGAAACATCATCTCAAGCTTGGGTTCCAAGGTGCTTCTCTCCGGATTTTCACCTGCCTTGCCAAAAATGATTGATTACGCCGGGCCAACAGGGTGTCCGGCAATACCCAACAAATGACTTTGGCCCCTAACAGCAGGCCTTGGCCAAATAGAAATCAATATTTCACCATTAAAATCTATCAAAGAAGAGTTAAGGCACCATCTGTCCCTGCCGCCTCTCTATGGTGTGTGAACATTAAATCCGACACTTGTACTACATGGGTAATCAATATATAGTGGTTCACAGATCATTTGTGGTCCCCTTTTAGCAGTGATGGATGTCTGGAATCATTGTGATTCATTTTGTCAGACCATTAAACAAGATTCTGTCCAGTTCCTTCCTGATTTCATTTAGAGGATCATTCTTCACAGTTCATAAGAGGGAAACGGTTTTACCAATCTGCTTCTATTTCAATAAGTCACTTTATAGAGATTTTGTGTCCTCCAGACTGTAAAAATTCTGGAGAGATAGTACAAACAGACCTCTAAAACTATTCATTGCATGACATATGCATAAAGTGTGAAGAGAGGAATGTAAATATGTTTACCTCTTTATCTGCAAATGTTGGTTTTAACCCCATCTCAACTGTAGAGCTGGCTGGCAGGGTGCTCCAGGAATCCTAGCTACTGTAGCAGAATAGGATGGAGCTCTGTGACGGGGCAATTTAGAGAGGCAGAGGGAAATCTCCTAAACCCCCAGGCATGGTTAAAAGCAAATGGGTAATGACTTTTCCAGAGGCACATTTCAAACACTTCAATTTGTACGGTCAAGGTAGTCATGCCTTTCCCTCCAAAAATGGCAAATGCCTTTCAATTCTCCTGGTCAGCACACTGACCAGAGAGAGGAACCACCATTACTCACGAGAGCTACGGAGTGCTTGGCCATGAAGACCTACTTGACAATGTGGTGACAATGGAAGGACAACCTAAGCCAGGCACTATATGTACACAATTCCCTCCCTCAACACTCCTCTAAGACAGATGCTGTTGTCCCTGTTTCCCAGTGAGGAAACTGAGACTCAGAAAAGGTAAGTTAAATGCCTAAGATGGCTCTTTTCAGGGAACGTGAGAGTTGGGACCCAATCCAGGCCTGTCTGAAGTCAGCAGAAACATGTGCTGTGGCCAGGACTCTGCAAACAATTTTATTTCGACTCAGGTTGGTTTCTCTGTGTTCCTAGATTTCAGGCTTGCTTGCATCAGCCAATCAAGATGCTACTACAAAGTAAAATTTTGATTCATTACTATTTTAAATAAATCTTTGAAAAGAGCACTAAATAATATATTCCATAGTTAAGCAATAGTTTTTTTTATTATTGACTAAGTATATCATTGTTACTCATTAGTGTGGAAAAGAAAATATTGATTAAATATTAGTATAAGTATTGAAATATTATATATAATATGAAAAACTTCAGACATAGTTTCACTTTTTTTCTTTTTCTTTGAAAATAAAGTAACTAAAGTGCAGAAAAATAAAAGCTGTCCCTGAGACAAGAATCTTGTTTTTTGACATGTGGATCAAAATATTGCACCAAAATTTCTAAGTAATGGAGTGCTATTCATTTATAATTTTTGTTATTCTGGTTATGTATTTGTTGACTAGATTACTGGGCTACATTTTGCATTTTAGTGAAGTCAGAAAATGGCCAAAAGATACTTATATCCATTCCAGTTCACTAACCATTGGGCAACCTTGCCTAAAGGGTAAGCATTCTGCAGGCAACGACAGAACACAAGGAATAGAGCACCACTTCAGACTTACTGGTTCTGTGGCCAGAGTAATGCTGGATGCCAGCATCCAGAGAAACCTAGGGCTAGGGACCTTGGGAGCTATGTGGCATGACAGAGAGAGCTTGATTAGGGTTTATTTATACATTGCAGGCAAAAAAAAAAAAACCCGTGGTGCTACTAACTGTGTCACTCCAGCTAAGACATTTACCTTCTCTAAGCGTCTACTTCCTCATCTCTAAGATAGAGGCTTATGGCACCTGCCTCACAAGATAATTCTGAAGATTAAAAGAACATTACAAACTGCAGCACAGGCCTGAGTACAACACAGGTTAACACCCCTTTGTCCTTTCCTTCTTCCCTTCAGTCCTTCACAGTTTTATCCCATAAATGCATTATATTTCAGTAAGACTATCTAATGAGATCTGCCACATGAAAATTTTTTAAACTTGTGATTCTAGAAACACAAATGTAGGAATTAAAAAAAGGAATTAAAGAGAGGTCTTGGGTCCAACCATTGATCCAATGCAGAAATTGTTTTCATTGCCTATCCCTGGACAAGATGTCTCAAAAAGACCTGCTTCATCACCGGACAGTCTCTTAATGACACATTTCTTGCTAGGCTTCCATGAAAATCCTGCCTATTAGTCCCAGTCATAATTCCAATCCATAAGAACCTTATGTTCCATTTAATAATTTAATAGAATGAAAAGAAATGTTCCTTTTCATTTGTGTTAAAACTACCTTCTTGACACACTTTGATTCAAGAATGCAAGAGATCTGAGACTATCCCTGAGCTGCCTTATGCATATCTCCATGAGCACACCCCATGCCACACTGAGTGTGGGAATGAACTCTGTTGATTTATGTTTGTTGTTTTGCTTTTCTTTTATGAACCTGCCATTAGTTCTCATTGCTTCCTGGATCTTCTCTATCTCCACACAACTGTTTTTGAACGTGGAAGTCAGAACTTCTTAGAGCACTTCTGACTCAGTTATGCACTCCCGGCTTGTCTATCTCTTTCCTCCTTCCTTTTCCATCTTTGTTGTGTCATTCTGTTCCCCTCCACCTATCCTTCCATCCACTCACACTCCCATCTTAAATTCCTGAAAGCCTGAATGTTGGTCCGTATTTTAGGCCAGGACAATGAGCGTGATAATGAAATGAACTAAAGCCCAGCCTATGAGCAACTGTTAAGGCAGCTGTCACCACCTTCACAATTACTCCAAACAACATCAAAAGCCCTGGGCAGGCAGCTCATATCCATGAGAGCATCTCAAGATAGGCCACGGTCTCTCACGTGTTCCCACTGTTCCCACTATTTGCATGCTCCAAATGTGGAGTTAAATACATAATCATATCCTGCTCATTCCTGAGAAAGTGTTCATGATCTGTGCAGGTCATTCATGACAGAGTAGCCATCTGCAAAAGCCCATTCCTCCTGGTTACTCAGGGGGCTTTGCTGACCCATGTGGCACTGAGGTGTATCTGGTGAGCTTCACTCAGGTCCCACTTCTGCAAGTTCCACCCCTTGGGAACATATGTAATGCATTCAAACTGCCAACTCTTTCCAGCTTCCTTGTTGGTTTCAGACCATTGAATCCAGAGTGCCAGAAAAAGTTGGGTTTATACAAGTTTCTTCTTGTACACATGGCCTTTTTAGAAAGAAGGATCTCTGTCCAGGATCTTTATAAAAAGTCAGGTCTGTGTGTATATATATTAATGTTCAATTCACAAGTATATCATTGACCAGTTGAGACTGGACTTATGAGGGGCCAGCCTGAGACACACCCACCTGCCTGGCACACACCTGCCATCCCACCATGGTAAAATCAATCATGTGCAATTGAGTTTTGAAAGTCACTAATTTCTTTTCTCTCACCCCATCTAGGTAGGCTTGGGAAAGCCCATTTCTATGAGATATTGTCTCATTCCTTTTCCAAAGTTAAACAATATAGATTCTCAAGAATTTTTTTTTCTGAACTCACTTGAATGCATCTTGCTGCAATTAAAGCCCATTATGGAGGTTATGACATTTACTTCTTCATAAATTATTCTCCTTCTAATAATGATAATTTGACTTCCACAGTTATCATGTCCTGGGCATCTCTGTGGTTTGTGACCCTATTCCATTTAATTACATAGAAACTTTCTGTAAGATAGGGTTTATTTTCTCCATTTCAGATGACAAATTGAAGCTGTGCAGGGGTTAGTATGTCTCCTCTTAGCACTCAACTAATGTTTGAAGAAGGAAAGAAATGCCGTGAAGAGGAATGAAGTCCCACTGGTACTCCATAGCCACCCTTACTAAACATCTGTATATATTTTTATCAAAAAATAGCCTAATATATTCAACTTACAACCATGATAGAGTTCCAGAGGGGCAATCTAGGCTGGATTAAGATATAACAATTATATCCACTTGTCTTATTCCCAAGATTATGCTCTATTATCTAAGTGTCAATAATAAACTTGCAAAGAAAGTTATCATATAGGACATTGTTTAGACAGGACGTAAGTCTTGAATCTCTCCTTTCAACCTAAATCTCCACAGGAACAGAGGATCACAGCATTTCACTTCTTCCCTTCCACATGCTCCTTGGCCAGCTTTTGCCTAGTGAGGACTGAGGAGCTATGCTGAAATCACCACCCAATGGTGAGGAAGGAAGGAGTGTGGTGAGAGCAGTCCTTAAAGCTTGTGCATGGCCAGGAGACCCTTTGTTCTGCAGCAGGGCCTTGGTTGAGCATCCCTAATCTGAAAATCCAAAAAGTTCCAGAATCTGAAATTTTCTGAATGCCAACATGCCACCACAGTGGTAAATTCCACCACAGTGGAAAATACCTGACCTTGTATACCAGTCACAGTCAAAACACAGTTGTCTAAAACCACTTTATATGATTACCCTTAGTAGAAGTATATGAGATGTCACTGAAACATAAATGAATGTCATGTTTTGACTTGGATCCTATCCCCAAGGTGTCTCATTAGATATATGTAAATATCCCCAAATCTCAAAAAAGTCTTAACAAAACACTTCTGGTCCATGCACTATGTACAAAGGAGACTCAACCTGTATAACTTGAAGTCCATGAGGATACAAGAAAGGAAGTTCCCACTGTCTAAAGAAAATGGGAAAAGTATCTACAGATAAGCAAAATATTTCCTTAGAACTATTAGTGTTTCACATCTTTTGTTTATGTAAATCAGCCTTTTTGGATCCGCTGAAGAAACGATTGGGCTTTTGATTCATGCTTCTTTCTAATTGGCCTTGAACTGTTCAGTAAGGGGAGGAGGGGAAATAATAGCAAAGAGAGGCCCAGAGAAGGTAAGGGAGAAGGAGCTTTAGTTTAGACTGAGACCTGCAGATGCAAATGGAAAGTGACAACAGTGCTGATAAGATAATGGTGTGGCAATTTTTTATGTATTTATTCAGAAAGTGTAGGACTGGAATCCCCATTCTCTGGATTCCTAGTTTACAGCCTTGAGCAAATGCCTTAACTCTATTGAATCTCAGCTTTTTGCTTGTATAAGCAGATTGGTAATTTCCATCTTAGTGTTGTCATTAAGAATGAGCATGGAAATAAAGCACCTGGCACATAGTAGGTCCTCAGGAAGTGGAAGCAGCCAAGACTGATTCACTGAGAAACAGAGTGCACAGCTTGGGCTTAGATTTGAGGGTGCAAAACAGCCCCTCACCTCCAAAGCTCTGATTCTGCCACTGTCAATCTTTTTCCCCTCAATAGCATGTGGGAGTGGGTGGGGGGAAACAAGGAGGGGAGTTTTCAGGGTAACAGGACTAATCAGGACTTCACCATCAAAGCAAATATATCCAATTAACAGCTATTAAAGGAGAATTTTCTGGCACTGTGCACAATGAAGGCCATTCTATCTAGTGGAAATTAATCTTAATTATTGGTACCTGCATACATACGTGCAAAGGGAAGCAACTCACATTAATCTACATTAAACTTAATAGCAGTTCGTGTATTATCTATTCTGAGTCAAAATTGACTGCTGGCCCCTGCATAGATATCTGCAGTGCTAACTCAAGTAATTACCGTGCAATGGGTCTCAAAGACACAATTTGTTCCCTATATAATAAATCAGCTGCTAGAAGCTTTTCATAATTAAAAACCAAAGGAAAAAAATAGAACTGTATAGGCAAATGTCACTTCCTTCTGAGAAAAATTAGGGGAATGGAAAGCATGTCTTGTTGTTGCCTACTCTGAAAGGAGAAAGCAACACCTGTCTCAGCTGTATCACGAAACCAAGAAAGAAATGGTGTTAGATTTTCCAGACTGTGGAAAGTAGTGTTTTTGGAACCTCAACTTCAAGGTTTCTAAGAGGCCTTAATTTCATTTCCAAGGAGACAGATAAGGTTATCTGGAAGAAATACTTTGTATTAACTGGAATATCCAATAATATAGGTTCAATGCTGTAGGTCAAGGTGGAAGGCCAAGCTCATTTTATTAAATTTTGCTTAATAGGTCCCCTTTCCATGACCCAGTAGGAAAAGGAAAATGATTACTATGTTCACTTCCCTCCTGCCACCCACCACCTCTTCCCATTAGGGGATCATACACAGAAATGATAAATCAATTTTAAGAAGTCATCTTATCTTCCATAGATCTCTCACCTCAGTTATCTCTGTCTCCAGGGACCTCTGATCTTCCATCTACTTCAACTGCTCCAGTTACTCAGGGCTTTCCTCCATGACCATGTGCCTCAGGTCATGTACATTGCACGTGATGTCCTGTGCCCATAATTGTGACCCAGTCCAACCTCCACCACAGCCAGCCTTTCCTAAGCCTTGATATCCTTGGCACCCCTGGAAGGGTGTGGTCAAGCAATGACATTTGCCAGACACACTGTCTCATGGTACAGATCAGGAAGACAGACAGCAAACCTGCTGCAGATGGGACACATCATCACCCAAGACAGATTTTCCCAGATCAGCTCCCTGTCACCCACAATTCCTATCCTACCTCAGTTCAAGGCCCATCCTGAACCCCAACCTCCTCCCAGCCTATCCTCAGTTCTCATGCTGGACGTCAGCTGTCAGAGCATGTCTGCCCTCACTTTACCTAGCAGCTCCAGACCCCAATCAAAAAGCCCTGTGTTGGGCTTTTCAGAATACAAAGGGAAAGTGTCTCCCATGATTGTGCAATTCAGCGGCCTTGATGATCCCTTGGCATGCAATCACCTCTCTCTGCCTCAGTTTCATTGTCGGCCCCAGGCTGCTCCAGCTTCCCCCGGCTCTCACTCTCTGTGACTGCTCCTGACTACACTCTTGCCTAGCCCTGCACCCTCAAGGCAGAAACTTCAGTCAAGGCAGAAACCTCTGCCCCTTACCCACGCTTTTCCCATCAGGCTGACACACACTTCTGGATCACAAACCCCGGCCATCTTCCACTCTCAACATCTGTGTGTTGCTCCTGCTGCTTCCTCCCACCTCGAACAGTAGCCTCCTTTATTCCCCACATCCAATAGTGCCATTTAACCCTATTTTAAAATAGAACACTTCATAGATGCTCCCTCTTGGAATTTTAGAAAACACAGAAAAATAAAGGCAGGCATTTACAACTTACATTGTTTCTTCATAGCATATATTCTAAATATAAAATAATTATGCAAGTTGGGCTGATTTTTAAATGATTTTCACTTTTTTGTAATAAGTAATACTATGTGCCCCAATCTACCACCATCCCAATCTAGAGATGAGCAGTATTATCAGCTTATTTGATATTTGTGTCAAAAAGTTTATATATAAACAAGAATAAATTTATGTCTATGGATGAATGAATAAGCATAAATATAAAAAGTATTTTTTTTTTTTTTTGCCGTTGATTTCCAACTCTGGGGATCGAATCCAGGGCCTTGCACATGCTGTGGAGGGGCTCTACTGCTCAGTTACATTGCTAGCCATTTCAAAAATTTTTATTTTGTGACAAAGTCTTGCTAGTTTGCTCAGGCTGGTCTTCAATTTTCAATCTTCCTGGCTTGGCCTCCTGATTAGCTGTGAATATAGACATGAACCACCACACCTAGCATTAGTGTATTTTTTACACAAATGATGGCACCCATGTCATTCTTTACATATTATTATTTTTATGTAATAAGGGTTTGAGTTTATATTGTAAATGTAAATGTGCATTAGCTTTTTTTCAAAATCTATTTTAAAAATTAAAACACTGTAAATAATAAGAGATTTGGAGTGGAGTCATAGCAAAGATCATGAGAGAGGTAGTTAAACAATTAAAGCTCATATAGAACTTCCAGAACATAATCGTCAACTTAGAATTTTGTCTCCTACCTGGAGACCAAGCCTTGCCCACCAGTGGCCCTCCAGACCTACTTGAATCCTCCCAGCGATGGGAATCTCATCTACTTGAGAAGTATCCTTAGGGGGAGAGGCTTGTTGGAGGCAGGTGACAACCTGCAAATGCCAGCAGAGTTGTCCAGGTGGGCTGGGCTGCAGATTGTAGGGAGAGATGAATCTGAGACCTGCATCCTCTTGGAGAGTGCAAAGGAAGACATGATGTGAAGATGCAGCCTCCTGAAGGCAGGGCCTCCCGGGCACAGTGATGTGTCTGTGCCACATTTCAGTAGTCTTCCTACAGCTTCTAGGTAAAAGAGTGACACACATGGTCAGATTTTCATGTTAGAAAACAGAATGGGTGAGAGCACAGCAGTACAGAAACTGAGTATTATGGATTAAAAACATGGTCAACTTAATGCCAGCTGAATTAAATCAGCATGGTGCTGAGCATAGATGTTCCACCTGAGGAAAGTTGCCAGCATAGATAAAGACGTGGAGAAGGTGAAGTGAGGCATTGTGGGTTTCTCTGAGTGCTGCTGTTTTGAGCCATTGGTTCTCCTGGAGGAGCTCCTCATGACTAGCTTCCTCAGTGTGAGTTTGAACACTGTCATCAGAGGAGCTCGGGACCTTGTTGGTGAGAGTGGCTGTGGTTCACTTTAGGGGAGCTCTGGTCCTTGCATTGAGCATCTCTTCCTGGCTCTTGAGGGGAAGATGCGTGCCATTTAATCTCCAGGACAAATTCGTCACGCTGGCTTTATGGCATGTACTTGACTGTTCTTATTGTCAGAGGAACTCGGGGTCTTTGTGTCACTGAGGATGGCTGTGGTGTTTTTCAGGACAGTCTTGGTCTTTATTATGAGCATGACTTCTCAGCTCCAGCATAGAACCCTCAACCTATTGGCACAGTTCCTTCACCCCACTGGCATAGACTTTCTAGTTTCTACCACTGACCTTTGGGCCTTCCCAGCACAGATCCGTAAAAGAGACTGGCATGAGTCCTCATGAGCTCTAGAACTCCAGTTGGATTTGTGGGAGGCATTGTCATGGGCTCTAGGTCTTCATCTGGAATCATGTAGGACATTGCTGTGGGATTTAGGCCCTTAGCTGAATATTCTTTGTCTTTAGTGTTGTGGATAGATTTCCTCCACTTTCTTGTGTTAACTCTAGGTGACCATCATAAATAATATTATAAATTCTGTGTCCGAATTCTAATTGCTTTCTTCATAACCCCTGACTACAACACTGAGGGACAAGTTAGGAGACAATTTATGGAAACAAAGTCACGAAACAGGAAATACAGAGAGATGTTGACAGAGTGTCACTTACAGTGTTTGTAAAAGATGGCAGTAGAAAAAGCCAGCCCCTTCCTGTGAGTTGGAACCATAAATGGGCTGTGGGGAGGAGAACAAGAAGCCAGCCCCTTCCTGTGAGTCAATGCCATTCACAGGTAGTGGGGAAGAGAACCAGACATCAGCCCTTTCTAGCACATGGGCTGGGAGACAAGAAGAGCCAAGATTCCCCTCCCTCCCCATAAGCAACTGGCTTATCTGGAGAAACACAGGTTGTGATGATAGCTATTGAAGTAAAATACAGCTTAATACTTATAATATTTAGTGTTTCATTGACTTTGAAGGCCTAAAGCCAGTAATCTGGTTATCTATTTAGAGGATAACAATATGCGATATAGCATCTATGGGAGATCTACTTCTGAAGGTGGTGGCCATTGTTAATTCCATATTATCTTGTGTTAAGGTCCTGTATCTTTTTCATTGTTTTTTTGGTTGGGTTTTATTCTGTTTTTTTCTTGTTTGATTTCATTATGCCTGATGGCATAGGCAGCTATTTCAAAGATAACAAGATATATTATCATAGCAATTTTGGATTTACTATTATCTTATTTTGAAGTCCTGTATTGTGTTCATTGTTTTATTTTTATTGGTCCTGTTCTGTTTTGTTTGATCTTTACTGTGTCTGAAGGTATCTGCAGCTATGTAGAAGACAGCAAGAGGCATTATGGTAACCATTGCTGATTTCCTATTGTTTACAAGCCTATGTTACTGCACAGTTTTACTTTGATTGGCTTTATTCTGTTTTATTTTTCTTGGTTTTATTCTCTTTAAAATAAAAAATATTTTTAAAAAGGATGGCAGTAAAGGTGAAGAGAAGAAGAGGCTGTGGCATTTCAGGTGTCTGGCTCAAGCAGGTGGGTCAAAAGGGGGACTACTGACCCTTAGGTTTTGAGGGAATGTTAAATTTAGTTTGGCTGTGCTAACACTGGATTCCTGGGAGAGAGCTGAATGTAGTTGTCCAAGAGCAGGAGAGCACATGGATTCCCAAATAGGAAAAGTTCTGAGTTGGGAACAAGGATTGGAAATACATGGACAGTGAGAGCCTGTTGTGCCACAGACCTAAGCCAGAGAGGGAGCCAGGAGAGGGCAGGGAATGCTCAGGATAACAGAAGAAGGGAATTCAATATGAGAGACTTAGTATCAGCCAGGAATATGGGAGGAGCTTCACAGAGAGGGCTGAAGCCAAGGGGAAAGAGGCCGAGTGACTGTGCTGAGTACTACAATGAGACCTGGTCTGAGATGCGCGTGCCAGACAGAATAAAGGAGACATGTGGGTGGCTTTGGCAAGCATCAGCAGAGTAGTAGGAGTGGATTCCAGCTTGCTGAGGTTTTGGGACAAGTAGGAGATGAGGAGGAGGAGGAGGCAGCAAGTGCAGCCAAAACTTAGCAGTTATTAACTGGGAAAAATAAAATGAAATACAGGGAAGTACCTAGAAGGGGATGATAAGGGAGCATTTTGGGGAATGATTTTTCTTTTAAAGATAAGATGGGTTCCAGAATGTCTTAATACCCACAAGAACAAAATACAGTAGAAAGTAAAAGGTTAAAAAACAGAAGAAAGCGGAAAATATGATGGATGAGAATCTCGGGTGATGAATGAGTCAAGATTCAGGAAGCATTTCACTGGAAGAGGAATGAAAGAACGTGCTATATTTTGTTAGAAACTCAGGCTCAAATAATAATATATGCTCTAGGATTGCAACTTGACCTCAAGTTTTAAATCAGGAGATGATTCTATTGCTGCCATCAGTTAAGCAGCCCAGCGTTGGCAGTGCTCAGAATCAACTACCCTGCTATTTATCTCAGCCACATAGTCACAAGATGGCTGCAACAGTTCTGAGCCTCACGTCTTTACATGAACAATGCATAATTGGTAAGCAAATGTTTGGCACCATCCAGGTTTATTTTTCATGCACCTCCCTCTTAAAAAAAGATCTCACAGAAGCAGTCCAAAAAACTTCTTAATACCTAAGGTTGAGACTTAATAGTCACCTTTAGGCTGAAGCGACCTAGGCTCACTTCCCTGAGAAGAAGGCATCTCCTCTCAGCTGCTAAACAAAATCAGGGCACCTGTGGCAAAGACAAAAGGGGTAACTTTGTGTTAAAGGCAGCAGTACTGCCTCTAAGGTACAGATGAGGCAGGTCAGTGAGTTTAGGAGCAGGGAAGTGAATGGTTTCTTGTCAAATGTCAATTTTTTCTGAAAGTTTATCATATGCTATGAGTGAAAAGGGAATATAGGACATGATGTTTGCTGAGAGTGAAGAGGTTTAAAGTAACCAGACTGGATACCAGCCATGGTGGTACACAGCTATAGTCCAACACTCAGAAGCTGAGGCAAAAAGATTGAAAGTTTGAACCTAACCCATGTAAATTAGCAACTTAGTGAGATCCTGTCTCAAAATAAAAACTTAACCAAATATGTGAGAATGCAGCTCAGTGCAAAGGCTCTGAGATCAATCCCCTGTACCCCAAAAAGTCAACAAACAATGACAAAAGACACCACAGAATGCAGGAAGGAACGTGAAACAAGGTCCTTAGCAAGGTGAGTGCTTAGTAAGAAGTAATCAAGCCAAAAAAAAGGGGAGAGGGAGGAAAGATTCCTTGAAGCTTAGTCAACCCCAAGTGATCACATACACCAGTTTCCTTACACTGCAGGACAATTGATTCTTGGCAGTGAGCCTCAAGTGCTCTGTAGAGTGTTGAGTGATATCTCTTGCTCCTATCACTGGATGTGCTAGCACTTGCACTCTCAGTCTTGTCCATCATAAATGTGTTCAGGCACTGCTCAAAGTTTCCTGGGGGCCAAATTATCCCAGCTGAGAGCTACTGGTGTACACTGCCTTATTTAGTCCGGCAAAGCAGACACTAGACCTATGTTAGTGATAAGATCAAATACCCCAGGACACACAGGTAAGAAGAGATGGAGCCAGAATTTAAACAGACTCTGCCAGGACTACATTCTTCCCTCTGGCCCTAAGCTCTGCAGCCAGAAGTGCATCAGCACCAGCACCAGGAGGGATCTCAGTGCCTTTGGTCCTGGCCTCTGCCTTCCCACAGGGGTCCCATGCCTAACATGGTCACTTTGCATAATGATCTTTTTTTCCGGAAAGAGTTAGAGAGCTCATAAAAATTAAATCTAAACAAGAGCTCTGCATGCTCTTTTCAGGGAAGCCAATAATTTGAGTAAAAAAAAGGGGGGAGGCAACATTTTCCCAAGCACTTGGAGGAAGAAACCACCATCCAGAAAGGAAAATCTTTCAAGCTGGAATGTGCTCTAGGCTGCCTCTTTAAATGAAAAATGTTATATGCCTGGGAAACATTATATATGCCAAAGCAATATGAGGGTCTCAATGTAATAATGATAGCATCAACTTCATGCTGTCTTTCATCCCAGAGACTCCGTGAGGGGTCTTAAAAATGAAATCTTATACAAGTGCACACAGACACACACGATATTGGGAACATTCACACATATATCACTTTGCCCACCTCTCTAATGAAGGTGGAATGCAGTGGCAGATGTTTCACAGCTGCCCAGCCTCCACCCTCCAACAATTTGAGACAGGAAGCCAGGACACCAGATCCAGGAGGAATTGCAGGGGGAGGGCAGGGAGGTAAAATCTAATCCTTAACACTGAGATTCAGCCAAATGCTTGGGGTAGCCTCCACACCACTGCCTCATCCCTTATGGCAGAGGACTAAATAAGAAAAATGACAGCCACCTAACTGCTTTCAAAAGTCCTTACCCTCCCCACCAGGAAAGCTGGAAACAGATTCCTAACTTTTGAGACACACATGCAGTGTGTACAGCCTGCAGCCCAGCCTAACAGTGCTAAAGTGACAGATTTGGTGCCTTTATTATTCAATGAGCATAGACTGTTCCCCTATTGCATAGATGCCTACAAAAGGGAAAATGACCCCATTTCAGGACAAACCCTTTCATAAAGAATGTTTCACAGATGTATCTAGGTAGTAGGGAAGAAAGGGGACAAGGGATGGCATCTTTCCTGACTAGGTCTGGTGGTACATTTACAGTCACAAAGAGGAAAGACACCAGTGTCTGTGGAGCTTCTGGCTCATGGCTGACCCTGGTAGTTCTACCTGTACTGGAAGTAAAGAAATAGACTCAGAGGAGTTTAGCTAGTTGGGATCAGACTTCCACTGATCCAGAATTCTAACTCAGGTCTACCAATCTCCAAATGAAGGTCACTGTGTTCCCACCACATCAGAACACAAAAAATTGCTAGCACCCAGAAGTCTCCTTTGTGCTTCCTACAAATTATTACCCACAAGGACTTCCAAAAAGATGGCAGAACAGTAGCAGCAGAGAAAATAAAGCCTTTCTGAGAGAAACAGTCCAGATGCTGGAATATAGCATCATGGGGAAGATGCGAAGAAAGGAAGTGGGTTTCTTGGACCCAGGAAGACTCTAAAGTGAGAATTGAAGCCCACAGAGAGAGTAAAAAAGAAAAACTTAAACAAAGAAGAAGGCAGTGGCTGATGGCCCCTTCACCCAGAGCTGGACCCACTGTGTGAGAGGAGCTGCTAGAACCTGGGGATGCACAGTCACAGTGATGGTGGTGGCTGGCAAGCCCAAAGGCCTCGGTGAAGAGACACCGGTGGTGGAGGGGAGGGATGTGGAGGACTGTACTGGCTGGCGGTGAGTGCAAAGGGCGCAGTCCTCCAGCAGGAGAGAGTGATTGGCTGGGAGCCATTTTGGAGTCAGTCAGCATAAGCCAGGAACCAGAACTGCAGCTCCCTCCAACAGATCCTAGCTGGAAGCAGACTGGTGGAAACTGCTTGGACTGAGCCCTGCCCCTGTGAACACTCCAACAGCCATGGCCGAGGTTGCCCTAACCCTAATCCTAACCAGCTCAGCCTGGAGGTAGCAACCAGCCCTGCCCCCACACACACTTCAACAGCCATGGTGGCGGCTCCCTACCTAACCAGCTGGGTACAGAAGTGGCAGCCAGCCCTGCCCCCCACTTATAGTCTGGCAACTATCATTGTGGACCCCTGCCAGTAACCAGCTAGGAGGCAGCAGCAAGCCTTGCCCCTTTGTGTACTCCACCAGCCTCCGGTGAGCCAAAGCAGTCTGGGAAAAGCAGCAGACAGGCCTGCACCAGAGCACCCAATGGTCATCATCAGGTACCCATAGCCAGCACTGGCTAAAAGAACCAAACAGTCTCACTTCAGAGAAATTGTAGGCAGTATCCTCTTGTCCAGAAGAACCCAAGAATATGTCAAGATGAAGAAGCAAAAGACAGTCTCTGGCCCCCAACCCAAGCTGAGTTGGTCCAGGAAATGTAAACATGGAAGAGATCAGGAGTTGCACACCTGAAGTTTCTGAAGTAATGGTAACTGAAGTAAAGGAACAACTTCATGAAGCTATGAATGAAATTAGAACAAAAATATTATCTCAGGTAAAAGAAGAAATGAAAAACAATAAAAGAATTGCTGAACTTATCAGAAGCCTGCATCAGGGGTAAGCTGCCAGGAACCTCCACCGAGGGCCCACCCTGTCACCAGGAATTCAGCAGAAGCCCGCCTCAGGGGAAAGCTGCCCAGAACCTCCACTGTGGGCCCGCCCTGCCACCGGGAACATTGAGGAGGCCGCCCAAGACTGAAAACTGCCCTGGACTGCTACAGATGGGCCCGCCCTGCCACCTGGAACATCAGAAGATCTCAGCAGGATCCAGTTAGTGTGAGAAAATTTGGACTTTTGCTCCCAGGTGGAGAACTTTGCACTACACCGGATTGACTGTATCAATGTGGTGAGTATACCCCTAAAATAGAGGTGTACAGGAGATAAATAGGGCCAGTAGTAAAAATCCCTATAAGTAACTGTATGACTTTGTTGTGTCTGAAAATAGTGTGTGTGATCCCCTCCTACACATAGAAAACACCAGGCAGAGTGAAAATGACAAAACAAAAAAGCAAAATGCAGTCTCAAACATATAGTTCACCAGAAGCAAGTATAGGAGACATTGAAATAGAGGACCCCAAATAACACACCAGGAATCTCTAAAAAGATAGCCAGTGAAATAAAAAAACAACAGCATCAGGCCATAGAGGAAATCAAATTACAAGTAGTCTCCCATGTAAAGATAGAAATAACAACTTTAGTAAAGGAGTTGTTGAATGCAGCTAAAGAAGAACTAGAGAAAAAAATACATGAGCATGGGAAACTGATTGAAACTTTGAATGAGCAATATAGAAAACAAGCAGAATTCATGAAACAAACTCAAAGAGACATCCAAGAAACAAAAAACTCTATTGAAAGCATGCAAAACCACCTAAAGGAAGCTGAGGATAGGATTTCAGACCTTGAGGACAGGATCACAGTTAGTGATCAGGAAAGGATAGAACTTTTAAAAATAACAAAGCAGCATGAAATGACAATCCAGAAGCTTCATGATGATGCCAAGAGCAACAATATAAGAATAATGGGCATTAGGGAAGATACGGGAGTCCATGCAAATGACATATGTAAAGTATTTACAGAAAAAATAGCAGAAAATTTCCCAAACATGGGGAAAGAATCTGATATCCAGATAAGTGAGGCATATAGAACACCAAACAGTCAACATAAATCCACACCCAGTCACATAATAATTAAAATCTCAGACATACAGCATAAAAATGGAATATTAAAAGCTGCCAGAGAAAAGACACAACTCACCTATCAAGGAAAGTCCATTAGAATCATGGCAGACTTTTCAGCACAAACCCTCAAGTCAAGAAGATCTTGGAGTGAGGTATTTCAAGCCCTGAAAGAAAACAACCTTCAACCCAGACTGATGTACCCAGCAAAACTTTCATTCATATTTAATGGAGAAACAAGATACTTCCATGACAAAGAACAACTGAAGAAATTCATGTCTATCAAACCAACCCTAGAAAGAGTACTGAAAGACATACTAGACAGAGATAAAAATGACCAAAATCCCCAAAACAGCAACAGAAAGAAACCACCAGGTAGGATAAGCAATTAAATAAGAGGAAAAGCAGAAAGAAACAACTGGAACATAACATGGCAAAGTTGAGCCAGTACATGGAAATCCATATGGAGAATTCTCAGAAGACTAGGATTGGAAGCCCCATTCAATCCAGCTATCCCCTTCCTGGGCATTTTCCCCAAAGAACTGAAAAGTTCATATCACAGTGATATATGTGCACCCATGTTCATAGCTGCACAATTTGTGATAGCTAAATCCTGCAAATAACCAAGATGCCCATCAACTGCAGAGTGGATGGAAAAGATGTGGCGTTTTTATACAATGGAATATTACTCAGCTATAAAAAAGGATGATCTTGAGGCCTTCATAGGCAAATGGAGACAACTTGAGACTATCCTCATTAGTGAAATAAATAAGAATCATATTTATAAATATCATATTGTGTCTCTAGTGTAAAAAGTAAATAAAAACTACAAGTGTAATAAAACCAAAATGTGTAATTGCTATTATAAAAAAGAGAGTAAAAGAAAGTGCTCTAAGGGATATAACTGCATGTAAGTTTGAGTGTGTAAAATAGATGACCATATTGCTGAATCTTTGTTGGATCTCTGAGCAGAACTGTTTGTAGTCTGACTGTTTGAATATTTACTATATACCCTTTAACTTTGTAACTTGAACAACTGCATCCAGGATGACAGTACATAATTTATAAACTACTGATTTCTTAGTAGGGCTTTTTCTCATTCTCCTTTTTTTTCTTTCTTTTAGAATTCTGTATTGTTGCTACCCATTTTTCTGTTCTTTTCTTCTCTTTAAATAAAATTTTTAAAATGTATAATTGCTATTGTAAAAAAAAGAAGAAATAGGAAGCACTATAAAAGATATAGCTGCATGTATGTTTAGATGTGTGGGATTGATGACCATATTTCTAGGTTCTTGTTGGATTGTTGAACAGATCTGTTTGCAGTCTCACTGCTTTAGTGGCCACTTTGTGTGCTTTAATTCTGTAACTTGAATAACTATTTCTAAAAGAACAATATGTAATGTATCAACTAGTGATTTCTTACTATTTATCTTCTTTTCTTGAAATTCTGTAATATTTCTACCTTTTTCCTGTTTTTTTTCTGTTTAAATAAAAAAATGTATAATTGCTATTGTAAAAAAGAGAAAATAGGAAGTGCTATAAAAGATATAACTGCATGTATATTTATGTGTGCTTGATTGTTACCCATATTTCTTAGTTCTTGTTTGATTGTTGAACAGATCTGTTTGCAGTCTCACTGCTTGAGTGTCCATTTTGTGTGCTTTAATTTTATAACTTGAACAACTATTTCTAAAAAAGCAATATGTAATTTATCAGCTAATGGTTTCTTACTGTTTATGTTTTTTTGAAATTCTGTAATATTTCTCTCCTTTTTCTGTTTTATCCCTTTAAATAAAAAAAATTTTAAAAAAAGAATTGCTAAGCACCTCTAAAGAAGACATAGATGGAAGAATAGAGAAGCAAAGGAAAAAAGAGGGAAATCTTGAAAGAACAATATAAAAAAGACTTAGAATATATGAAACAGATTCAAAGAGATATCCAGGAAATTAAAAACTCCACTAAAAGCTGGCAAAATTTCTTGAGAGAAACAAAGATAGACTTTTAAACCTTGAAAACAGGTTTGCACCTTGCCATGGCGAAAGGAAAGATCTCTTAAAAATAACAAGATACCAGGAAGTCACAATTCAATGGCCTTCCTGGTGAGCAGTGTGAGCTGCGGGCACACCAGGGAGAGAAAAGTCAACATCCCCCGTGAGCCTATCAGTGCGAATCAAATGTCACCCACCACCCGCCTGTTAGCAACCAGATGGTTTCGAGATCAGCTTGAGTTGATAGCAACTAAGGTACTTAAAGCAACTAAATGCTTGGATTGTTGGGTTGATTATGCTGACCTAGGGCCAGTGGTCTGAGCATCTCTTGGGAGGATGACAGTATGCAATACAGCAAATATGGGCCATTTCCTTCTATCTTGTCTTTGAAGTCCAATATTGTTTTCATTGTTTTGCTTTGTTCTGATTAATTATTTTGATCTATTCAATATTCTGTTTTGATTGGTTTTATAGTGTTCTGTTTTTGGTTGGATTTTACTATACCTAATTCAATGGACAACTATGATGAAGATAACAAGATATATTATAGTAGCTATTATTGTTATCATGGTATACTGCTCTGAAGTTCTCCAATTTCACTGCTATAACTCAATTGGCTTTGTTCTGTCTTGTTTTGTTGTATTTTGCTATCTTCAAAATAAAATAAAATAAAATAAATGTGAGTGAAAAAGCAGGGGTCAATATAAATGATATCAAAAATCTATTTACAGAAATAATATCAGAATAATACAGAAAACTTCCCAAGCATAGGAAAAGGAAATGACATTCAGATAAGTGAGGCATACAGAACTTCAGCTAGACATAACCAAAATAAATCTGCACCCAGACATATAATAATCAAGATCCCAGAAATTCAGCACAAGAACAGAATATTAAAAGCTGTTAGAGAATACAAACAGATCACCTAGGAGTGAGAAGCCATCAGAATCATGATAGACTTCTCAACACAAACCATCAAATCAAGAACTTTGAGAGAAGTATTTCAAGTCCTAAAAGAAAACAACTTCCAACTCAGATTTGATGTACCTTGCAAAACTACCTTTCAAAATTAATGGAGAAACAAGATATTTCCATGACAAAGAACAACTGAAGGAATTCATGACCACCAAACCAACCCTACAAGAAATACTGAAGTATATTCTAGAGAAACATAAAAAAGACTATGGTTCCAGGAACAGCAGCAGAGGGGGCCCACCAAGCAGGGTGGACAATATAATGGAGGGGAAAAATAGGGAACTAATGGCAGGAAAAGAGCATGGCAGAGATGAGGCAGAACATATTGGCCATAATTACTAATATAGATGGCCTCAATTCACCAATAAAAAGAAAGAGTGGATCAGGAGACAAGGTCCATAAATACGGTTTAGATAAGAAACACATTTAACCCAAAAGGGAGTTCATAGACTGAAAGTCAAAGGAGAGAGAACAATGTTTTATGCGACAGTGACACAGATAGAATTGGGGGTAGCTTGCCCATCAGCTGCAGACTGATTAAGAAAGTGATAGCACTTCTATAAAATGGAAAGCTACTCAGCTATAAAGAAAGATAACCTTGAGGCTGTTATAGGTAAATGGATCCAACTTGAGATCATGCTCATGGGTGAGTATTGTGTTGTCTCCCAAGTACAAAAACTAAAGGAGTTAGTGGGATCCAAAACGCACAGTACATCCTGTGAAAGTGAAAGGGGAGGAAGTGTCTAAAAAGGGAAGGCAGTGGCCATTGCTAATCTATCATTGTGATTTGAAACCCATGTTGTTTTCAATATTCTATTTAGTTTGATTTTATTCTGTTTTCATTTGTCTAATTTTATTTGACAGTATAGACAGCTATTTCAAAGATAACAAAATATATTATAGTAGCCATTTTCAATGTCCTATTAGCTTGTTTTGAAGCCCTTTATTACTTTCAATGTTTTGTTTTGACTGATTTTATTCTATTTTGTTTTATTTGATTCTATCATGTCTGGTGGTATAGGCAACTATTTTGAAGATAACAAGATGCATTATGGTACCCATTGTGATTTTACTATTATTTTGTTTTGGAGTCCTGTACTGTTTCTGTTGTTTTGTTTTGGTTTGGTTTGGTTTTGGTTTCGGTTTTATTCTGTATCATTTTGTTTGATTTTATTATGGCTGATGATATGGGCAATTCTTTCAAAGATAACAAAGAGGCATTATGGTAGCCATTACTGACTTCCTTCTATTTTGTCTTAAAGTCATGTACCATGCTCACTGTTTTGTTTTTATTGACTCTATTCTGTGTTATTTCATTTGGTTTTTATTCTCTTCAAGATAAAAAAAATTTATTACCCACTTCCTCCAGGTAACTACTATTGTGTCTATTACTAAAGTTTAAATTTTGCCTGTTTTTTGAACAATGCATACATGGATTAAAGTAGTGTATTCTTCAGTTTCTGGGTTCATTTGCTTAATAACTCATGATAGTCATACTTTGTGCAAAGCAGTAACATTCATCTTCATTGATATACAGGATTCTACTATGTGAAGCTGCCACAATTTATTCCTCTGTTCATGAACATGACATGTGGGCTACTTCATTTAGCTATAGTCTGAAGAATGCTGTTACAAACTTTCTTGACAGTTAATTGGTTCCTTATTCAAATCTGTGTGATTAGGAATAAAATTGCTGAAGCATAATATATATAGTTGTTTACTTTTACTAGACAACGTCAATTTTCCAAGTGTTCTACTAGTTAACCTTCCACTAAAAATCTAAAAACTAGTACAGTGTTTAGAGTTTCTTTTAAATCTTAACCAGTCTGCTGACTGTATAAATATGTCACAGTATGGTTACAATTACTTCACAGAAAATGAACTCAGAGATTTTTTTTTAACCTATTGTTGATCACATGGACTATTCCATCTCCTGATAAGTGGCTGTATTTTTTTATACTTATTTGTAGGAAATCTTTGTATACTCTGCACAAAAATCCTTTACTGGATATGTACATTATAAATATCTTCTTTCATTCTGTCTAGTATATTCTCTCTCTTAAATGTCTTATACTTGTTTTCTTACATTTGTTCTATTGAAGAACATTTATCATAAGACAGACCTTATTAACACATTTTCAAGGCTATAGTACATTATTGTTAACCATAGATATAATGCTGTACAGTAGATTTTGAGAGTATGCTCATCTTGTGTATCTAAAAGTTTATGACCATTAATAAGTAACTCCCCATTTCTCTCTGCTCTAATCATTGAAAGTCATCATTACACCTTTTGATTCCATGAATTTATTATTTTAGATACTTCATATAGATAGAATTGTGCAGTGTTTGTCTTTCTTAACTGGCATATTTCATTTAGCATAAAATTTTCAATGTCCACCCATGATATTACATCTTGCATAGTCTTTTCCTTAAAAGCTGACAAAATGTTACATAACCGATTTTCTTTATCTAGTTACCTGTCATAGATATTAACAACTTGGGTATTGTGTGTAGTGCTCCAATGCATATGGAAATGCTAATATTTGCTTCAAGATCTTTATTTTAATTATTTTTATAAATACCCAGAACTGGAAATGCTTCTATCTTTAATTTTTTTAAGAATATGATGTTTTCCTTAAAAGCTGCACCATACTACATGGCCACCAACACTGTGAAAGTGCTCCAATTTATTCCCATGATCTGCATTACATTGGCTATAATGCTTTAAATGTTAACTCTTTTAATGCTTTGAAAAAATAATAATAGCCATTCTTAGATCTGTGTGGTGATATCTCATTGTGGTTTTGATTTGCAATTCCCTCATGATTAGTTATTCTGATCATTTTTTTATATGTCTGTTGGTCATTTGTGTGTCTAATCAAGTACTAATCAAGTATTTAGCCTATTTTTTTAATCAGGCTATTGTCTTTGTATGAGTGAGTTCCTTTCACATTTTGGAAGATTAATTCCTTATCTGAGGTATGGTTTGCAAATATTTCCCTCATTCAATATGTCCCTCATCACACTATTGATTTCTCCCTTGGTTGTTGTCATGGTTTATGTCAGTGGTCCCCAAGCATCATGCAGTTATGGACAGGACCAAATCTAATGTTTGTGATTGGTTCATTGTCTAGCACTTGGATTGGTGGTGTGAGTGTTTCACCCACCCAAGGGTGGAGCCAATATATGATGTATAGTGGAAAGGTGTTTCTCTTTCTCTTGGCAGTTTGCTGTTTGCAGTGACCATCAATGGCTGCCTCGCCATGCCACACTGCCTTGCAGCCAGCTGAGTATGGACTGAGATCTCCAACCTGTAAGAAATAAACCTTTCCTTTCTTCATTTTGGGTGTTGGGTATTTTGTCCCACCAATGAGTAAAAAGTAACTAAGACAGAACTTGGTACCAGAGGAGTGGGGTTATTGCTGTGACTGTACCTGACCATGTGGTTAGAAAGCCTTTGGAAATGGCTTGTGGGCAGAGTTTGGAAAGGTTCAGAGATGTCACCTGAATGCATAGAGCTGGAACAGTTTAGATTGTTCTGTAGAGGAGATTCTGGTTAGTGCTCAGGAGACCAGAAGGTGAATAAAAAGCCTGCCAGTGAAGACCGGGCTCAGGAGGTTTCTGCTGGGAAGAAGCACCACATTGGTTGTTGGACTCCAGATCATGTGTGTTATGGCTTGGCAGAAAGTTTGCCTGCATTTTGCTCATGTTCAGAGACTTTGCTTGAGATTAAGATTAAAGGCAGTGGACTAATTAATCTGGGAGAAGAAATTTCAAGGCAGCCAAATGTTGAGGCTGTGCCATGGCTATTGTTGGGGGCTTTGAGACAGATTTACATTGTGAATCAAGAGCAAAGAGCCCAGCAGGATGATTTAAAATGTTGTGAGTTTGGCCAGAAAGCTTTGCACTGTAAAAATAGAGCTGAGACTTTGATTGCTGAGAAGGAACAGAGAAATGAAAAAGATGGCCTGAGGGCATCCCAGGAAGCAGCGGGTCTCCATGATTTGTAGCCTCAAAATGCAAAAGTGAAAGACTTTGCTCATAGGAGAAAGCTGCAGAGCATCATGCTCCAGAATGGCAGTGGAGGCCACATGTGGTTTCAAAATGGTGGCAGAGGCCACATGAGGTTCCAAAATGGTGGTAGCCATATGAGGTTCCAAATGGTGGCAGTCACACCAGGTTCCAGAATGGTCCCCACATAGAGAAGCTTTTTCTCACAATCAGGTTCACAGAGCCAAGTGAACCAGGCACTTGACCCCTACAGCTATGTAAAACTAGGTCTTAAAATTTTAGATCTTTCTTTCTTTCTTTCTTTCTTTCTTTCTTTCTTTCTTTCTTTCTTTCTCTCTTTCTTTCTTTCATTTGTTCTTTTGTTCATTCATGGAGTCTCATCACTATAAACTTCCCTCCAAATACTGCTTGTGCTGCATTATACAAGTTTTTTTTGTTGTTGGTTTTTGTTTTTGTTTTTTGGTACCAGGGATCGAACTCATGACCATGTGCTTGCAAAGCAGGTTCTTATGCCACTGAGCTAAATCCCCAGCCCCAATATTATACAAGTTTTGATATGATGTATTTTTATTTCCATTTGTCATGATAAATTTTCTAATTTCCTTTTTTGATTTCTTCTTTGATCCAATGGCTGTTCAAGAATACACTACTTAATCTCCACATATTTATGAAATTTCAAGTTTTCTTTATGTTATTGACTTCTAGTTTCATTTCATTGTGGTTGCAAAACATATCTGGTATTATTTCTTAAGACAAATTTTGTCACCTAGCATCTAATCTATCAGAGAAAGATTGATGTGTGCTTGAAAAACTATATTTGACTGTTGTTGGGTTGAATGTTTCATATATATATCTGTTAAGTCCATTTCATTTGTAGTATTTTTCATGTTCTTTATTATTAATCTTCTCTATGGGAATTTTTTCCATTATTGAAAAGGTAGTATTGAAGTCCCTGCATTATTGTGTTACTATGTTTCCCATCAGTTAACATCTCTATTATATATTTAAATGCTCTAGTGTTGGATGTCCATATATTAATCATTATTATTTTTCCTACTGGATTGAACAATTTATCATAATAGAATATCTTTTTAATTGTATCTTGTGACAATTTTTTATTATAATATATTTTGCCCAACACAAGGATAGCCACCTTGCTTTCTTTAGGTGTACATGTAATATTTTAATCCATCTCTTCATTCTTATCTCATGTATGTCTTTAAATCTAAAGTAAATTTCTTCACAGTTTATAGTTAGGTCTTTCATTTAAACTTAGCCACTTTATGTGTTTTAATTGGAGAGTTTAATCCACTGACTTTTAAAATAATTATTAATAAGAATGAATTTACTGTTGTTTTTAATTGTTTACTATTAGAGTTGTATTTCTTTCATTTGTCTTTCACTTTCTTGGTGTCTTCCTTTGTATTTTATTGTTTGTTGCTTCCATTGTCTTTTCCTTTTATGTAATTTCCAGAGTAATTTTATGTTTAGTTATCTAGAGGTTTGTATAAAACATCTTATAGCTGCAGGAGATTTCAATGACAAGTGAGTAGTTAAACTGTATGGCAGAAGCATACAGACTCTGTGAAGACAGAAATATTAAACAAGAAGTTTAGATCAGTGAAACATGTTGTGTCTGGCTGTTGTTGGGAAGTTTCCTCAACAAACTTGCCAACCTTGAAACAGTTCCTTATCCAAAATGTTTTACTTCTGTTTTATTCTCTTACATTAATATTCAAGATAAAATTTCATGGCATCAGAGCTACTCCTGGGAGTCTCTCGAATGCTGGGAGCTCTTGGCTGAGATGACCCCTTTGACTCCCTTAATGATTGAACTAAATCTAATTTCCAAGTGATCATTCATATTTATACCACTGTCATCTCACACTGCAACATGCAGTCACCTATTTTAATTTTATAACACAGTAAGTTCAAAAACACACAAAAACTCTACACTTTAATTCCCTACACACATACACACACTGTTTAGACTATTTGTTATCTCCAATGCATCTATTCATATTGAATACTCTAATACATTTTAGTTGTACTTATTTTAATACTTCTGTCTTTTAACTTACATACTAGGATAAGAAGTTTCTCAATTACCATCATGGTAGTAAAACAGTATTTTGTATATTTTCCTTTACCAATGAGTTTCATTCTTCCTTATGTTATATTTTATAATATCCTTTCACTTCAACTTGAATAACTTCCTTTAGCTTACTTTTAAGGTATGTCAAGTGATAAACTCTCTCAGGTTTTACTTGTCTAATCTGAGAAAGTCTATATCTGCTTCATTTTTGAATGATAGTTTGTTGGGTATAGTATGTCTGGTTGGCATCATGTTTTGTTTTATTTTTCAGCTCTTTGAATATATCATCCCCTTCCCTTCTGACCTGCAATATTTATGCTAGAAAGAAATCTGTATAGTATTATAGAGTTTCTGTAACATGTAATATGTCATTTTCCCTTGTAGCTTTAAAAAGTCTCCAGTTGTGTATTCATTTTTCCAGATTTGGGAAGTTTTCAGTCACTACATCTTTAACTAAGTTGTCTTGTTGTCTCTTTCTAGGACTCCCATGAAATGTGTGTTCAATTAATGGTGCTGTACTATCATTGTCTTAGTCACTTCTTCATCACTTTACCCACTATCCAATGCCCACAATTTAAAGGAGATGTTAATTCTGGCTTAAAGTTTGAGAGGTTTCAGTCTTTGGTTGACTGTCTCCAAGGCAGCATGGCATGGCAGAAGGATATGGCAGAGGAAAGCTACTCATAAGATGGCAAACAGGAAGCAGAACGATATGGAAAGGATATGAGCTGGGGAGGGAGATAAACCCTTCTATATGTGCCCATCATGACCTGTCTCTTCCAACCAAATCTTCCTTCCTAATAGCAAGACAGATATAAATCCCATAACCCAATCACCTTTCAAAAGTTCCACCCATTAGCACATTAGACACTGAGAGGACATCTAGACGTAAACTATAACAATCATCTAGAATATTTATTGTCTTCCACATCTGGATTTAAAATATATATGTAAATAATACAAATGAGTATTCTACTGAACCAATTATTGATGCAATATTCTCCCCCACCCACCGAAGTCGAGTGATCTTAGGCATTTAGACATGACTCTACATTTTTAATTCTGTTTCAATAGTCAACTTCTCTATCCTCATATCAATACTAATTTATTTACTATCATTTTATAAGTCTTTTTAGTTTTTGAGACAAGGTCTTGGTAGGTTTCCCAGTGCTTCAAATTTGTGATCCTCCTGTTGTAGCCACTTAAGTGTTTTGGATTATAAAGCTCAAAGAGAACTTCTGTAAGATTATCAACAGATTTTTTTTTCAGCAGAAATCACTGAACTTGGGTATAATAGGTCTTAAAATAGTATAAGTCTCACAATTTCATCTTTCTTTCAGATTGTCTTGGTTATTCTTGCCCTGGTACCATGTTGTATATATTTTGGAACCAGCTTACCAATTTAATAAAACTCATGGAATTTTGAATAGAAATATATTGATTTTATCCTTGATTTATTAATATATACCTATACTTTAAGTAGATGATTTCTTTTTCCCAGATAATGTGATGATCTTAAAACACATTATTCTTATTTCTATTTTGTGCTGTAATTTATAGACATTTTAACTCTGCATACTTTTAAACATATTATTTATGTGGTTGTTGTTGGAAACAGTATTGATTGACAGATGTATTACTTTTTGTTCAACTCTTGCTGTCCTCTTACATTTCTGCACTATAATTTGACATCATTTTTCATGGACCTAAAGAAATTCTTTTAGTATTCATTTTATGGTTTTTTATTTTAATGTAAACATAAAACAAAAAAACAATGGTACAAAATTTCAAAATAAGATTGGAGAGTAAAAATGGTTAATATCTTATATATTGTTATCTTCAAATAGTTGCTCATGTTAAAATATATAGACATGAAAAAATGATCAAACAACACAGACACAAACCTTTCTTTTCAATGAACTAATAGCAATTAGTAATATAACTGTGTTCACTATTTTGTGTGTATATAACCTTATTTATTTGTTTCTTTTTCCTTATTTTCCTTTTCACTTCCTTCTTTTCCCCTTTCCTTCATTCCACTTTCTCTTTCCTTTTGAACAGTTTCATCCCACTTTAAAATGTCTATTGTACAACAAGACAATTGGATATCAACAGTAGCTACCATAATATCTCTTTCTTTGAAATAGTTGAGCATAGCTTCTCAGACAATAATATCAAACATAACAAAATAGAATAAAACCATTCAAGAAAATGAAAGTATTACAAGGCATTCTGAACCAAATAACAGAAGATGAATGATGGCTACTATAATATCTCATTTTCCACAAAAAAAATTGTTTATGCTATCATACATATTAAAATCCAGTAAGACACAACATGATAGAACCAATGGTAATAGAAGAACAAAAGCATGGTAGGACTTCAAAGCAAGATGATATTAAATCAGCAATGGCTGTTATAATGTCTTGTTTTCCTTCCAGTAGCTGTTCATACCATCACATGCAATAAGGTCAAACAAAACAGAATAAAACCATTCCAACCAATGAATGAAAACATTATAAGAGTTTAAAGCAATATAATGGGGAAACATGATTACCATAGGATCTTATATATGCTTACCATTTCTTACACTAGGGAGACTAGTACAGTATTTATACATGTGAGTTTGATTTATTTCGCTTATGAGTATGGTCTCAAGTTGCATCCATTTATTTATAAATATCTCAATGTGTAGTACTTCATTGTATAAAACTAACACAATTTTATTATCCATTCCTCAGTTGATGGGCACTTAGATTGTTTCCAAGATCTGGCTATTACAAATTGTGCTGCTATAAACATGGGTGCACATATATGACTGTGATATGATATTTTCAGTTTTTCTGGGAATATGCCTAGGAGTGGAATAGCTGGGTCAAATGGGACTTCCAATCTCAGCTTTTTGAGGAATCTCCAGACTGACCTCCACAGTGGTTGCAACAGTCTACACTCCCACCAACAGTGCAGAAGAGTTCCTTTTTCCCCATAGCCTCTCCAGCATGTGTTGTTAGTAGTTTTGTTGATCCTGGCCATTCTTTCTGGAGTGAGATGGAATCTCACTGTGGTTTTAATTTGCATTTCTCTAATGACCAATGATGATGAACATTTTTTCATGTATTTATTTGCCATTCATATTTCTTCATCTGAGAACTGTGTGTTCATCTCAGAAGCCCATTTTTGGATTGGGTCTTTGAGTTTTGGAGGTCTGATTTTTTTTTAATTCTTTATAAGTCCTAGACAGAAGTCCTTTGTCTGAGGGACAGTTCACTAAGATGTTTTTCCCAGTTTGTGGGTTTTCTTTTCAATCTGCTGGAGATTTCTATGGACATGCAGAAACTCTTTAATAAGATGTGATCCCAGTTATTGATTCTGGGAAGTATTTCCCGTGCAGTTTGGTTCTTGTTCATGAATTCTCTAGCTATCTGTATGTCTCCAAGATTTTTACCTACTTTATCTTCCAACAGATTTAGTGTTTCTGTTTTAATATTTAAATTTTTGATCCATTTAGATTTTAGTTTAGTACATGGTGATAGGCATGGGTCTAATTTTAGTTTTTGGCATATGGATAGCCAGTTTTTCCAGCATCATTTATTCAAGAGACTGTCATTCTTCTAGTGAACATGCTTGGCCCCTTTATCAAAGATAAGGTGGTTGAGTGTGTTCCTACTTGTGGTTGTATCTTCTAGTATATTCCATTAATCTTCAGATCTATTTTTATTCCAGTACCATGTTGATTTTATTACAGTAGCTTTATAGTATAACTTCAAGTCAGGGATTGTGATGCCTCTTGCCTTGCCTTTGCTGCTTAGAATTGCCTTTGCTATTCTAGGTCTCTTCTGGTTCCAGATGAATTTTAGGAGTGATTTCTCTAGATCTGTGAGATATGTTAGTGGTATTTTCATTGAGATTGCATTGAATCTGTATAACAATTTTGGGAGAATGGCCATTTTCACAATATTTATTCTTCCTATCCATGAACAAGGGATGTCTTTCCACTTTCTGGGGTCCTCTTTGCATTCTTTTTTCAGGATATTATAATTTTCCCTGTATATCTCTTTTACTTCTTTCATTAGATTTAATTCCTAAGTATTTCATTTTTTGGGGGGGTGCTAGTGTGAAGGGTGTGGCTTCTTTTATTTCTCTCTTGGTGATTTTGTTTAGTGTATAGGAATACTATTGATTTCTGAGTATTGACTTTGTATCAGCTACATTGCTGAATTTATTATATCTAGCAGTCTTTCAATGGAGTTTTGGGGGTCTTCTATGTAGAGTACCATGTCATCTGCAAATAATGATAGTTTAACTTCCTCTTTTCCTATCTTTACTCTTTTTATTCTCTCTCTTGTCTAATTGCTCTGGCTAGTATTTCCAGTACTATGTTGAATAGGAGTGGTGATAAGGGACATCCTTGTCTTGTACTTGATTTCAAGGTAAAAGCTTTTAGTTTTTGGCCATTTAACATGATGCTGGTTGTTGGTTGGTCATAGATGGCCTTTATCATATTGACATAAAGACCAGCTATACCAATTCTCTGTAAGGTTCTCATCATGAATGGGTGTTGGATCTTATAAAGGCTTTTTCTGCATCTATAGAAATGATCATGTGATTCTTACTTTTGGCTCTATTGATATGGTGGATTACATTTATTGATTTACATATGTTGAACCATCCCTGCATGCCTGGGATGAATCCCACTTGGTCATGGTGTATAATAGTTATTTATTTATTTATTTATTTATTTATCTATTTGAAGAGAAACAAAAGCATGTAAAGGGTAGAGATAATACAGAATTTCAAAGAACAGATAAACAATAAGAAATCACTAGTTAATAAAATGCATATTGTCCTCTTAGAAATAATTGTTCAAGTTACAAAACTAAAGCATACAAAGTATATAATCAAACAGTGAGAGTGTAAACAGCTATGCATGCATGAATCTCTGCATGTATTTCTATACTTTCTGTATTAGAGGGAAAAACAAAACTTAGCAAGACAAAACAAATTCCTATAAAAGAATGTAACCAAAAGGTCATATAAAACCACAGTACAAGGTGATCTACAATGATTACTGTGTTGTTTCTTATTATCTTCAATAGAATGACTATATCATCAGGCATAATTGAATATAGCAGTATAATTGAGTATAGCAGTAAATAAGAATATTAGTAAAAATAAAACATTGTAGACAGTATAAAACTTCAAAGGCAGGTAATAATCGAACCAGAGTGGATATTCTAGTGGATCTTGTCATCTTAAGTGCAGTTGCCTATACTCTCAGACTTGATACTATCAATCATAACAGCTTTGAATAATATCTATCAATACAAAACAGCAATCCAACAAACCAGATTCAATTACGATCAGTCATGGTAAAACAGTGTAGGTTTTACAAACTTTAGATTAAGTTAATAGGAAATTAAGGATGATTACCGTACTATATCCTGTTATTTTTGGGATTACTGTCTGTGCCCTCAAATCTAGTACAGGTAGAATGACTGGAACAGAATATAATACATCTAAGCAGACTAGTGTGAGTAATGTGGGTTTTAAATCCTGGTGCCGTGTGTAAAATAGATGACCCTATTGCTGAATCTTTGTTGGATCTTTGAGCAAAACTGTTTGTAGTCTGTCTGTTTGAATATTTACTATGTACCCTTTAACTTTGTAACTTGAACAACTACATCCAGGATGATAATATGTAATTTATAAATTACTGATTTCTTAGTGGGGCTTTTTCTCATTCTCCTTTTTCTTTCTTTCTTTTAGAATTCTGTATTGTTGCTACTCTTTTTTCTGTTTTGTTTTTTTCTTCTCTTTAAATAAAATTTTAACAATGGATAATTGCTATTGTAAAAAAAAAGGAAATAGGAAGTGCTATAAAATATATAGCTGCATGTATGTTTAGATGTGTGGGACTGATGACCATATTTCTAGGTTCTTGTTGGATTCTTGAACAGATCTGTTTGCACTCTTAATGTTTTAGTGTCCACTTTGTGTGCTTTAATTCTGTAACTTGAATAACTATTTCTAAAAGAACAATATGTAATGTATCAACTAGTGATTTCTTACTGTTTAACATCTTTTCTTGAAATTCTATAATATTCCTACCCTTTTCCTGTTTTTTTTTTCTTTTTAAATAAATAAATAAATAAATAAATAAATAAAATAAATTCTGGTGCACTATTAACAATATAGTGTATCAAGGCCATCTATGTTAGAGATTCTAGTTATCCTTCTCTGCCTCCTTTCTACTATGCTATTTTTCTGCCTTTGTTTATCTAGTTTTCTCCTGCATCTTACTGCCTGCCCCACTCATTGAGGCCTTCCTGCCACTGTTCCTAAAATCCTGGTTTCTTTTTCTCTCTCTAGAATGTCCTTCAGTATTCTCTGTAGGGTTGGATTGGTGGTCACAAACTCCCCCAGTTCCTCTTTGTCATGGAAGCATCTTGTTTCTCCACTAATATCTAGTTACAGTTTTGCAGGGTACATCAATCTGGGCCAGAGGTTATTTTCTTTCAGGGCTTTGAGTACTTCACTCCAAGCTCTTTTTGATCTGATGGTCTATGTGGAGAAGTCACCTGTGATCATGATGGGCTTACCTTTACAGCTAATCTGTTTCTTTTCTCTGATGGCTTTTAATATTCTGTTTTTATATTGAATTTCCTGTATTTTGATTATTATATGTCTGGGTGTAGCTCTGTTTTGGTTGTAGGTGGCTGGATTTTGGTATGCCTCACACAACCAAATGTCATTTTCTTTTCCCATGCTTGGGAAGTTTTCCTTAATTATTTCCATGAGTAGCCTTTGTAACTCACCTGTATGTATTCCTGCTTCTTCATTCACATTTCTTATTCTTAAATTGTAGATTCTCTTGTCATTTTCTAGCCTTTGTATTGTTACTGCCTGTTTCCTTGTTATTTTTAAGAGATCTTTCCTTTCATGATTATACATTGTAAACTTGTCTTCAAGTTTTGATAGTCTATCCTTAGTTTCAGCTTTCAATGGAGTTTTTAATTTCCTGGTAGTCTCTTTGAATCTGCTTCATGTATCCTATATTTTCTTTATATTCTTTATCGAATGTTTCTCCCCTTTTTTCCGTTTGTATCATCCTGAGAGATGCTTCCTGAGAGCATTTCTTTTATTATGCTACTCATATCTTACTTTACTTGGTTTAATATTTCAGTTTTGAGCTCATCTACAAGGTCTAATCTTCTTGATGATTTGCTGTGTACTGTTTGCCAATATTTTATTGATAATTTTTGCATCTATGTTCATTAGGGAGATTGGCCTTTAGTTCTCTTTTTTAGTTGGGTCTTTCTCAGGTTTTGGTACTAGGGTAATGTTGGCTTCCAAGAGTAACTTAAGGAGAATTGCTTCCCTTTCAATTTCATTGAACAGTTTGAGGAGTGTTGACATTAAGTCTTCTTTGTATTTCTTGTAGAATTCCACAGTGAATCCATCTGGGCCTGGGCTCTTCTTTGTTGGTAAGGACTTAATTATGTTTTCAACTTCATTAATAGAAATTGGGTTATTCAGCAGTTTTACATCTTCTTAATCCAGCTTTGGTGGTTCATATGTTTCTAGGAATCTGTCCATTTCTTCTGTGTTATAAAAACTATGAGAATAGAGGTTTTCTAAATACGTGTTGATGATCTTCTGTATTTCCACAGAGTTGGTAGTGATTTCACCTTTTTCATTCTGTATTGCATGAATTTGAGTCTTCTCTTTCCTTTTTTATTACATTGGCTAGGGGCTTATCAATTTTATTTATTCTTTCAAAGAACCAACTCTTTGATTCATTGATTCTTTGTATTATTTTCTTAGTCTGTATTGCATTAATTTCTGCTTCGATCCTCATAATTTTCTCCCTTCATTTGGCTTTGGGCTTTGATTGCTCTTCTTTTTCTAGATGTTTGAGGTGCAATATCAGGTTATTTATTTGTGTTCATTCTGTTTTCCTAATGTGGGAACTCAGTGCAATAAATTTTCCTCTGAGGACTGCATTCATTGCATCCCACAGGTTCCGGTAAGTTGTATTTGTATTTTTGTTTTCTTGTAGATATTTTTGATTGCTTCTTTAATTTCCTCTGCTACCCACTGATTGTTCAAGAGTGTATTCAATTTCCATGTATTTTGGGGGTTTCTGCAGTTTTTTTATCATTAATTTCCAGTTTCACGGTGCTATGATCCAATAACATGCATGGGTAATTTCAATTCTTTTACATGTACTTAAATATGTTCTTTTTGGTTAGTATATGGTCTATTTTAGAGAATGTCCCATGTACTGCTGAGAAGAATGTATATTCTGATATTATTGGATAGAACACTCTGTATATGTCTATAAGTCCACTTGTTCACAGGTATGATTCAGTTCTATTATTTCTTTGCTGATTTTCTGTCTAGTTGATTTGTCCCTTTGTGTCAATGGCATATTAGGGTCTCCTGTTATAATTGTGCTATTGCTTATTTGGTTTTTCATTTCTGTTAATACTTGCTTTGTATAGTTGGGTGCTCTGCAATTTGGTGCATATATATTTAAGATTGTTATCTCTTCCTCTTGAAGTTTTCCCCTAACTAGTATGTAGTGACCTTCTTTATCTCTTCAGACCATTCTTGGTTTGAAGTTCACATTGTCTGCAACAGATTAGCTACCTCTGCTTTTTTTTGTTTCTGTTTTTTTGTTGTTTTTTGAGTTCCTGTTGCATGAAGTATTGTTTTCCATCCTTGGACTTTCAGTCCTTTTGGGTTAAATTGGTTTCTTGTAGACAGCATGTGGTTGGATGTTGTTTCTTGATCCATTCTGCCAGTCTGTTTCTTTTAATTGGTGAATTGAGGCCATTTACATTAATGGTTATAACTGTTATATATCATTTTATTGTTGACAGTTTTTTATTTCTACTGTTGTATCTTTACTTTTCCATTCTGTTTAATTGTCTATCTTGCTTAGTGGTTTTTTCCTATGTGTATCTAGAATGTCTTTCAGTATTCTTTGCAAGGTTGGTTTGGTGATCATGAAGTTCTTCACCTGTTCTTTGTCATGGCAGTATCTTATTTCTCCATCCTTTTTGACAGACTGTTTTGCAGGGTACATCAGTCTGGGTTGGAAGTCATTTTTCTTTAGGATCTGAAATATTTCACTCCATGCTCTTCTTGACTTCATTGTTTGTGTTGAGAAGTCTGCTGTGATTCTGATAGGTTTTCCTTTATAGGTGATCTGTCTTCCATCTTTTCTCTCTAACAGCTTTTAATATTCTGTTCTTATGTTAGATATCTGGGATGGTGATTATTATATGTTGGGTGTAATTTTATTTTGGTTATGGCTGTTTGGAGTTCTATATATTTCACTAATTTGTAGGTTAGTTTTCATTCTCATGTTTGGGAAATTTTCAGCTATTACTTCTGAAAATAGCCTCTTGATATCATTTGTGCCATCCCCTTCTTTTTCATTTAGCTCTATTAATCTTATGTTGTTTTTCTTTGCATCATCTTGCAACTGTTGAATTGTTATTTCCTGATTCCTTGTTATTTTTAAAAGATCTTTCCTTTCCTGTTCACTAGCTGGAATCTTATCTTCGAGGTCTGAAATTCTATCTTCACTTTCATTGTGGTTTTGGCAACTTTCAATGGAATTTTTGATTTCCTGTATATCCCTTTGAATCTGCTTCATGTATTGTTTGTTTCTTATACTGTTCATTCAGGGATTCTATCTGTTTTCTTTGTTCCTCTAATTTTTTAGCTGTGTCTTCTTTAGATGTGCTTACCATTTCTTTCACTAATTTTATCATTTCTTCTTTTACCTGGGAGATTATTTCTGTTTTGAGTTCCTTCATAGTTTCCCATACTTGCTTCTTTATTTCAGTTGATATTATTTCAGGTATTTCAGGTATATGACTAGTATTTTCTTCTATGTATGTAGCTCCCAGACTTTCTTGGGATGGGCTGGAGGTTTGAGATTGCATTTTGGTCTTTTGTTTTGTCATTTTCCTATATTTCTATGTTTCGAGCGATGTTCCAAAACTTTCCCTGGGCATGTTGGTAATCACCTCATGTGCCCTTGGCTCCCGGGATTCATGGGCCTTGGCTCCCTTGGTTGAATGAAGGTCACTGGGTGTGGTCCACTAAAGCCCGCAAAACCTCTCCAGGCTTGTCCAGTGTTCTAGGGGGCTGGGTGGGCACCCAGGCACCAGGAGTGATGTCCCAAGCTCTCCCAGGCCAGCACCAGCCAGCCGAAACTCACCTCTCTGCCACATGGGTCTAACTCCCCTCTTGGCACTAGCCTCGTCCCCTGGTTAAATAAAGGTCACTGGGCATGGTCCACTCAAGCCTGCAAAATCTCTCCTGGCTATTCCAGGGTCCTAGGGCCTGGGTGGACACCCAAGCACCAGGAGTGATAGCTCAAACTCTCCCAGGCCATCACCAGTGAGCTGGAATTCCCCTCGCTGCCACATGGGCCTAACTCCCCTCTCCGTGCTGGCCTAGTCCCCTGGTTGAGTCTGTATGGAGTATATTGTTGTATCTTGTTTCTTGATCTATTTTGAAGGTCTGTTTCTTTTGATTGGTGAATGAAAGCCATTTATATTAATAGTTAAAACTGACATGCATTGGCTTGTTTTTTTCATGGTATTTATCTACTGTTGTTTCCCTGCTTTTCCCGTCTGTTTAATCGCTTGCCTATCTAATGATTTCTTTTTGTTGTTGTTATTGGAATTGTAGTCATTTTTACCTCTTTTAGACTATCTTTCAGTAATCTTTGTAGTTTTGGTTTGGGGGTCATCAATTTTTTCAGTTGCTCTTTGTCATAGAAGTATCTTATTTCTCCAATAATTAAGAAAGATAGCTTTGCAGGGAACATCAATCTACTTTGGAAGTTGTTTTCTTTCAGGATTTGAAATACTTCTCTCCAAATTCTTCTTGATTTGATGGTTTGTGTTGAGAAGTTTGCCATGATTCTGATGGGCTTTCCTTTCTAGGTAATCTGTTTCTTTTTTCTACCAACTTTTAGTACTCTGTTCTTGTCCTGAATTTCTGGAACCTTGATTATTTCTTAGTGTAGCTTTGTTTTGGTCATGACTGTTGGGAGTTTTATATGCCTCACTTATTTGCATGTCAAATTCTTTATCCACACTTGGGAATTTTTCTGCCTTTATTTCTGTGAAGTGTTTTTTTTTTTAATAGCATTTGTGCTGTCTCCAGCTCTCTCATTGACCCCCAAAAAACTTACATTATTCTTCTTTGATACAACTTGTAGCTATTAGATTGACATTCAATGGTCTTTTTTCTATTTTTAAGTTTTTGTCTTTTTTATATTTCTTTTCATGATCACTACCTGCAATCCTGTCTTCAAGATTTGAAATTCTATCTTTTCCTTCACTCAATCTATTGAATATACTTTCAATGAAAGTTTTAAACTCTTGGATTTCTGTTTGGATCTATTTCATGGATTCCATCTGTTTTGTATTTTGGACATTTTTAATTTCCTGTATTTTTCTAAGCTTATCTGTTTTTTTACCTATCATGTAATATCTTTGACTTTAAGTATCATTTCTTCTTTTACCTGAGAGACTATTTTCTCTATAGGATTTTTCACTTGTTTGTTCACTTCTGTTCTTATCATTTCAGAAAGTTCCAGTGTTTGACTTCCAACTTCATCTGTCTCATTGGGTTTTAGGCTTATTGTCAGTGGCTGGGGTTCTGGGATTGCATTTTGGTTCTGTGTCTCTTCATTTTCTATTTTCTCTTTTTAATTTTTTGTTTTCTATATTTAGGCTTGCCAATTTCTTATGACATATAGTTTTATCACTAGTATTGAGAATTCCCTAGATGTCTGTTCTTCAGAGATGTTCTCTAGATGTGTTCTTTATAGCTATCCCAAGAACCTACCTTCCCAATTTCTAAAAGACACAAAATTACTATTTGGCTCAGCACTCAATCCTTTTGTACTGGGATGTGGTAAGTTATGATCCCATACAATCACAGTGTTATCATACAGGGAAGAAAAATTGTTTATAACATGTAGGACATCCTGGCTAAAGTAGTACAGTTAGTAAATAGTTTCCAGTACAGCTTAACTATTGAAAAACTATGGTAACCATTATCCTGCTACCTTTGTCCATAGGAGCAAACTCTAAGGTTATCTAACAAAATCAAACATATAGCATGCACTTGTATGAATTGACGATCCAATTAATGGAGTGATTTTATCCTTCTGTGGGGGTGGAGGGCTCAAATGATTAGGGGACAAGCTAAAGTGATGAATGAGGCAGATATAGTAGAGTCAAGGCTGGAGGTCAAAGAATGATCACCTGAGTTTTAGGAAACTGGAGGACATAAGATAGAAAGAATGAAATAGAATGTGGAGGAGTACTCTGAAAGGGCAGAGACAATGATTACTCACTTGAAAGTTTAAATTCAAGCAATAGTTGAATAAAAAGAGAGAGGATTCATAGAAGGAAAAAAGTTAAGAAATCTAAACAGTGAAGAGGATGAAACAGAAAGAGAATGAAAATGGAAAAAAGAGAAGAAAGAAAAAGGATCTCAGAGAAAGAGAGAAGAGGGGATGAAAAAACTACAAGCACACAAAAAACCACAGAATACAAAACAAGATGACTCTTAAAACAGACAGGAAAGGGATAGCAATCAGACAAACAAGGGAGAATAAAAGTGGTAAAATGCCTCTTGGTATCACAGTTCTGGGATAATGTCCATGTTAGATCCCAGAAATGTGCTGAGTATGGAACTGATTCTGGCCTCTGAGTACAGTCTAGGACTGGTTTTCTGTTGGTGGAGTTCTCCAGAGTTCAGCTGCTGGCTCCTCATTGCTGTTTCAGATGCTTTCATGTTGGTGGTCGTGCTGATCACTCTACCCACCAAAGGCATGTGTGTGCCCATATGCCCATGCACCCAAGGCCCAAATGTTGTCCTCTCATCAAAGGTATGTGTCCTTACACTCTTCTTTCAGGTTCTGCCATTATGGGGACAATGGAGGAGGCAGAAAGTGTGGACTCACACTCGTTAGTATTTATTTTAATGTGTTAGTTATAACAATTCAACTTTCCTGTCTCAAAAAATATCTTCATTTTATCTTGTTTTGAATATTTTGGCTGGATGTAGAATTCTACATTGGGAGTTATTTTCTTTCTGCATGCTAAATACATCATTGTCTTCTTGGCCTCCCATATTTCTGCTTAAATATTGTCAGTCTTATTACTGCTCCCTTGAGGGAACATGTTTTAATGTGATGTCTTTTAACATTTTCTCTTTGTCTCATATTTTAAGCTACTTGGTATACTTTTATTTATATTTTTTTCTCTTGTGTTTTTGGTACTTGTTTAATCTGGGATTGGATTGTTTGCATCAATTCTGGAAACTTCTCAGAGTGTATTCCTTCAAATATTGCTTCTATTGCATTCTCTCTTCCTTAGTTTACCTTTAAAGGTATATTAGAGCTTTTCATCATTTGTTATATATCTCACGTTATTATTTTGTATTTCCAAATTTTTTGTGTGTGTTTCATTGTGACATTTCAACTGGCCTACATTAAAGTTCTCCTAATTTTTTCCTGATAGGCCTACTTTTCTGTTAAGTCCATCTTTTGAGTTATTTCTTTCTGATACTCTAATTTTTAGTTCTAGAACTTCCATTTAACTTTTATTTACAGATTGTAGCTCTTTTTGAAATTTTCTTGCTTCCTATAAACTTTTTTTTTTTTTTTTGGTAATGGGGATCGAACTCACGACCGACCTCACACTTGCCAGGCAGGCACTTAAGCCACTGAGCTAAACCCTTGGCTACCTATATACTTTTTAAATGGAGATATCATAGTTGAATACTTAACTATCAACTGTCAAATAACTAATATCTGGATTATCCATTGAGCAACTACTATTATCTGTCTCTCTTTTTCTCCTTCATACAGGCCTAGTGATTTTTAATTGCCATATACAAGGTTTTGGGCGATATTATATTCTTCCACAAACATTTTAATTTTCCTGTTCTGTAGCTAGAGTAGAAAAAATTCAGTATTGTCCAAGCAATGAGTACAATGAGTCAAGAATTGATTTGGGTTTTCATAAGGGATGATCTAATTAGGATCTTGGGATATTATTTAAAGATCTAAGTTTAATTGTAATTTTATTCTTTGTTGTATCCTAAAACTGCAGTAATTGTCAGCCAGCCCCTAGCACCATGAGATTGCAGAAGGTCCTGTACAGCTTTATAGTCTCTGTATGATCCATGAAACCTAGAAATTAGCAAACACCTCAAGGTGAAATCAAAAACTAATTATTGGCTTGCTTTTCTGAATTTCTCTTCTTTTCATTCTTGGTTCTCCAAATTCCACTTGCCTTAGAATCCCTAAACTCCAATGCTGTTTTCTCTGCCCCATGATGCAACCAAAATATCTGATTCATTTCTTTATTCTGTCTCTCAGCCCCATTCTTCTTAGGAGTCAATAAATATTTCAAATAAAAACATGGGCCAGGGATATAGCTCAGTGTCTCAGCACCTGCCTAGCAAGTGAAATGTTCTGTGTTTGATTCCCAGCACCAAAAATATAAAATATAATATAATATAATTTTAAAAACAAGAATAAAAACATAAAAATATATTGATCAATATTTTTCCCCTAAACTTTGGCCTCACAAGTTCTGCTACTTTGGTTGTTTACTAGTGGCTTTAAGGAGCTACTTTTATTTCTTCCTTTATATAGCTTATATATTAAAACAAAGTGACCTCATCTTCTATTCATAAAGCAATGGAAACTACTTCCTGCATTATTAATTATTATTAATAGTAGTTCCTGCATTATTAACCTAATGTTAAAATAATGATAGGTTGGAATGTTTCTAAATCTATGTTGGAGAAATGGGAGAGAAATTACAACTTGTTAACAGGCTAAAGAAAATTGCCTTCCCACCAGAGTAGCTGTTGCTTAGTAAATGTGATTTCTTATAAGTGAGGCAATAGGAGCCTTCTTTTAAATGTCTTTCTTGATCATTCAATTGCTTACCTGTTGAAGCACTGATTAGCTTAATTTTATAAGTGCACAGTTGCAGGTGTGTGTGTGTGTGTGTGTGTATGAGAGAGAAAGCATGTTTGTGTTAGCATGAGCATGAATGCATGTGTGCACACACATACTGGATGGAGGTCAGGAGGATGGGGAAGGAAAATATCTTTCAATATTTATGACTCCAGCTAATCTTTTTACTTACACTTTTACACTGGCAATGAAATAATGGTATAGACAATAATGAAATGGATTTTAGAGGACTTGTAGTCTATTGCTTATTCTGTCTTTTAAGTATCAATTGTCTTTTTGTGATTCCCTTAGGGAAGAAAATGGAAGTCCAGAGACCACTCCATTAAAGTGTCTCAAAAGTCAAACATGGATTCAGGAAAGAAATCTTGAAGGAGGGCATGTGATGATTTCTAAATGAAAGGTCCAAGCAAGTAATTTTATTTGTGTTTCCATAAGGTAGGGAATATATTTTATTCATCTGTGTATTTCTCATGGTGTCCTCTGCAGAAGTTTGTACTAAAAAATTGGAAAGAAATCCCAATGATGATAGAGAACCAGACAGATTATCCTGTCTCAGATGGATGAGGTTTTCAGAAGTAGAAGAATATACAACACAAGATGTCTTGATTCTTTGAAGGTCTGGGAATGATAAGTCAGTTACCCAAATTCCTTTCAGAATTTACTCATCCTTCCCATACTTAATTCTGTGTATTTCCAATTCTTCATAGACTGACACCAACAGCCAGATTCCAGAATAATGATTACTACAGACATTTTTAATTCATATTACTCAAACAAATTGTAAGTTGTACTTTTAGCATCAACTTGTTATAGTTTGTATCTAAAATTTCCCCCAAAAGTTTCATGGGTTCAGAAGTCAGGCTTTTAGACAGTAAATGGATCATAAGGGATCTAATTTCATTAGTGTATTAATTCAATGATGAAATCATAATTTGATAGCATAATTGAAAAGTGGTGAAAACAGGATATGGGACCTCATTAAAGGTAAAGAATCATAGAGGCATGGTTTTGTCTACTTTCTAGCTGTTATGAGGTAAGCAGACTTTTTCCACCATGACTTCCACCCTTATGTTCTGCTTCACCTCAGGACCACATCAATGGAATCAGTTAGCCATGGACTAAAATCTCTGAATCCTTGACCAAAATAAATCTTTTTTTCTCTAAATTGATTTTCTCTAGTACTTGGTCACAGCAATCTAAATTAGCATACAACTGACAGAGAAAATACATAACAAAATCAACTACAAGTCCAGTACTTCTTTAAAAAGTATATATTACAATATTTGTAATATCTATAAATTTCCAGACTCCTTGAAATAACTGTTATTCTTTCTCCTATACTTCCTTTCCCTCTGTACAGGTTTCTTACTGTGTTGCTCTTCCTCAAGGATCTCATGTTCCTTGAATTTGCACCAGATTCATTCCTCCCTCCAAAATGTTGCAAACCAATTTTCCCTCTACTGTCTATTCTATGTTGTCCTCTGCTTTTCACTGAACCTTACTTCACCATCCCTCTCATAGAAATCAAGGTATTTCCTGTGTCCTTTTGGAAGCCTCTCAACTAAATGGTTTGGACAGCATTGTCCCATTGCTGTTCATCAGCATCTCTCACCCACTGTCTTAGTTACTTTTCTCTCACTGCTGATACAAAATACCCAACACCCAAAAGTAAAGGAGGAAAGGTTTATTTAGCTCACAGTTTGTATAGGTTTTAGTCCATAATTAGCTGGCTCCAAGGCAGGGTGGCACATGACAGAGGGGCAACAGTTCATGGCAGTAGAAGACAGACAGACAGACAGACAGACACAGAGAGAGAGAGAGAGAGAGAGAGAGAGATTGCATGTAGGCTATCCACTCTAGGGTAGGTGTAGGACTCAAGAATACCCTTATTTCTCAGCATTTAACCATGAATTGATCATTAATTCTAGATTCAGCCACCTCCAAAAAGCCCAAATCTCATGACCACATGAGGCTTTGGAGGGACATTCAGACACAAACCATAACTGTTCTGCTCCCTTATATTTCACGCTGGCTACCTGCCCTAGGGTGCATACAGAGTACTGGCCCTAGGGCAGGTGCATGCAGGCTACCTGCCCTAGGGTGAGTGTATGGCTCACATCCTTAATTCTCAGTGTTTAACCATGATTAAATCATAAACTCTAGATTAAGCCACCTTCAAAAATCCCACCTCCCATGACCACATGAGGCTTTGAAGGGACATTCAGACACAAACCATAATAATTCTGCCCTTGGTCCCCCAAAACTCATGTACATTCCTTCATGCAAAGGCATTTAGTGTGTCTCTAAGAGCTATACCTGGCTTCTCCAAACTTCTGGGGTGTCCACTGCACTTTTGGTTTCATATTCACAGCTTCACACACTGCTGTTTCAGGGGCACAATGCCTGATCTCTAAGGCCTTCTCAAATCTGGATGGGAGCCTTCCTGACCCCACAGTGCTTGCATTATGCATACACCAAAAGACAATGCCATGTGGATGATGCCAACATGTATTATCAGCTACAGCAGTAGTCAGGCTTCTTTCTGTCTTTACTGCAGGGGCTGAGTGCTTGGATCCCTGAACACTCTCATTTCATATCTGAGGGACAAATTCTCTAGAATTCCACCATTCTGGAGTATGGCATGGCTGCTGTCATTCTGGAACATGGTATATTGGGTCTTTCTTCTTATAACAAAGTTTTTCAGTTTTGCAACTTTGAGGCTGCCAACTGTGGAGTCCTGCTGCTTCTCATACAGATAAATGAGAATTTAATTGTTTAACTATCCCAAGGACCATCATTGGCTATGTCTGGCCTTCATATTTACTGTTCTTTTGGACATATCCTAGCAAATCATCTCATGCTGTTCCAGCAGCATTCCACTGGGACTGAGGTCCTGTTTTCATTTCCTTTTACACTATGCTTTAGCAAGACTCTCCATAACAAACAATCATATGGCCTAGCAGAGCTCAAAGTCCCTGGAGTTACAAGAGGTAAGGTTAATTTAAGACATACCTTTTCCCACAGTAACTATATCAGTCCTTTGGGAAAAACTCAGTTCTGGGTCTTAGCACTTAGGAGAATACTACAAATATTTATTGTGTAAACTGACGCTCTGAAGTTAGTGACATTTATAATTTCAGATGACCCCTATGTACAGAATCTCACTCACTTATACAAATTAGATAATTTTGTGGCATTCAAGAGCAACTGTGTTGTCTAATTTGCCTAGAGCAATCCTAACCATGTCAGGCCAAAGAACACAATAGAAAAAGTTTAAACTTTGTCATCCTATAATCTCTAGTCCTGTAGGCTTTTGTTTTATTGCCTCCCACAACATAATACTATAGGCAGTCATTTCTTTCAGAAAACAGCTCTCCACAAATTTTTTTTTCTGTTTCATTTTTGTCTTCTCCCTATAGTTAAAATAATCTTAATTGTTGTTACATTCTCTTACTGATCGAATGAGGCTTGTTCATCATCAGCTCAGTGTACCTTCATTCATCCTCATCCTTCTTAAGCTGCGAAGCCCAAAATAGAACATGCCATTTAAGATACAAAAAAGTGGTGAGGTGGTTAAGGAACTATTGCTTCCCCTGTTTTGATCATTATGACTCAGTTCAAAGAAGCCTGTGGATGCAGTGGGCATAAAACCTGTCATTTATAATTCCTATAAATTATGTGTCTTTGGAGTGAAATTTTCATTTCTGTAATGATAGATTTCCAATAAAAAATGAAGTTGGGCCTGGTGGTACACACCTATAATCCCAGCACTCTGAGAAGGTGAGGCAGGAAGATCCCAACTTGGAGTCCAGTTTGGGCAGCTTAGTGACTTAGTGAAATCATATCTCAAAATAAAAATAAGAATCAGGAATGAGGCTCAGTGAAAAGGTCCTGTTTTCAATTTCATGTACCACAAAAAAGCACACTACTTTATTTCTCACCAAGGAAGTGGAAATTTAAATGTGTGGTGAGGTACACTAGGCTCATCAGAAAAATTAAAATGACAGACACAATACCAAATGATGGGAAGATGTGGAGAAACCAGAATTCACAGACATTATTGAGGAGAGTAAATTGATACAACTACTTTTTGGAAAACTATTTGGCAGCATCTACTATAACTGATTCAAGAATTTCATTCTCAGGGAGATGAGTGTATACTTTTACAAAAAAATCTAACTTTTCAGAGAAGCACTAGTCATAATATTGCTAAATTGGAAATAACCCAAATACCCATCAACAATAGAAGGATTGCAGTGATGTATTCACACAGTGGAATACTATAGGCAGTGAAAATGAATGAAATCCAAATATAACCATGGTGTGGAAAAACTTTGGAAACAAATGCTGAGTAGAAAAGAACATGAAGTATTTGGTCTTATTCACACATAGCACAAAAATATACAATCTTATTTTTGGAAATAGAAGCCTGAACAGTGAATACACACAGGGTTTGAATAGTCACAAAAGAGAGTAAGAAGGGACACCAAGGTGCTAGGATCATTCTGATCTTGATTTGGGTACCATGAATGTGTTCAAGCCAGGGATAGTTTATTAAGCTTATACTCTTATGATTATGCATTTTTATAAAAATTTATTATACTTTGACCAACAGTTAAATAAAGTATACCATAATAACACTTACCACAAAATAGAATTCTAAAGCTCTTTCAAATTCTTACCAGACATGAAGAGAGAAAAAAGACAGCTAGTATAAACCCAGTCAATTATTTTGCTGTAAGAGTGTGGGCCCACCGTAGGTATTTACAAATGGAGCATCTCTTCCTTATCCTGTTCAATTTTAATACAATCACTTTTGCTCCAGCTCAGAGGAGTTAGGCCCCTTCAGACCCATGTCTACCCTAGAAACTAGGAAGAAAACTGTACAACTTACTAAAAATTTATTGTGTCAGACCATGAATTACATCTTCCCAATAACTGCATAAAAGATCTAAGCTCCACTTTACTGACGAGGTAGTGACATATAGAAAAATTAAGTCACTTGCCCAAACGCATAGCTACTGGACTAGGGCCTGGACTACAGATGGATAGACATCCATGCTCCAATTAACTAGAGATTTTCGTCTCTGGACCAGGTCACAACAATGTTTGTATTGACTGTGCTTACCCTAGCTTGAATGCCAGGACTGTGGAGCTTTGATTTGCTTTTTGTCCACAGATCTGCCTGACTCAGTGTGTGCACTGCTTAATTAAGGATGCTTTGTCTATTCCTGACCTCCAAAACCAGCTAAGCGCCATGCTTCTAGCAAGACAGATTTAAGGCCCAAATTTAAATCTGCAAATCTCTCTGTGGGGATTTTATCCTTCATGGCTGAGTCCAGAGGAAAAAAATTACTGAGAGCTGGAGACCACCCCTTGACAAAATACTTTTAAAAACATCAAGTTCTCAAGTGTTCCTGTCTTGGCTTTTAGCTGCATGGTATTTTAGAGATTTCTTGCTCTTCTTAAAATCTGTAAGCAATCCCAAAATCTACAAACAGGCTTTACAAGATGAAGATGGGGAGGGCAGTGAGAAAGACTGTTTCAGGAGCAATCCTTCTGTAAGGAAAACCAGAAACCTAAATTACATACAGCTGAAAATATCTCAATCCTGTGAGATTAGTCTTGACACAAGCCCCACAGCAGAAGCATTCTCCGTGTTAAAGGAATTACTCTAAAGGTTTTTTCTTTCTTATTGCTCACTTGTTTTTCTGAAAAGCTCTGTTTTGAAATCTTGTGTTTTACACTAATGCAAAGCCTTTTTCGGTTATCATCCCAAATGGGTTTCAACAGGAGACATTTTTCTGGGAAGGGGAGGCATGATTTAGCAGGCCCCTAGAAATTTAGCCTGACCTAAGCAAGAGCAAAAAATGAACACCCAGAGAAGACCCAATCCTAACCAAGAAGTGAGTGATCATAAAAACAAAGAAAGAAATCACTTAAGTTCAAATTGAATAGGCCCCAACGATCATAGGTTTTCCTTCCAAGGAGCAGTCCTAATTTCTTGTTTAGCCCCTTTGGATTCATAATAGCCTGAAACCCAATTCCTTACCATTTCCTCTTTGAAGTTCTTCCAAATTTCAAACTCTTGCAGACAGAGATAATATTTATTGTGTCCTGATGCCAATCAATGAAACAATCAATCTATTGTGTTTTTTAAGACTCTGTTCTCATCTCTACTTGGATTTCAGTTTTTCAGGTTTGTAGAATAGCAAACTAAAATGAGTTAGATGATAAATGAGAGAAGTGGAACTTCACTTGACTAGATGTTTGCTCTTATTCCAAGGAAAATCTGGGTCATAATCGGTGCCTTAAATCAACCAGAAGACATCAACAAATTAAAGGACAGTGTTTGGACAGCCTACCAAACTCCAACACTTTCACAAGGATAAGTTCCCCAGAATGCAGGTTTACTTATTTTATATGTGAAAAAAAATTCAGTTTCTAAACCCTGCCAGATCCAACCTGAACTCTCTGGTTTGTGCAACGAGCCTTTTCCTCGGGCACATTCTTCAGCACAGTCATGTAACCTATTGGCACAATGGTCCTTTTTTGAGAGAAGTATTTTATTTTAATGAAAATGTATATCACCATATTTAATCAATCAAGCTGATTGACAACAGCAATAGTTGAGTCTTGCAGCAGATGCTGCTGCTACCTCATTCTTATTCCAGTTTCATTTCTCAATCAAATCCATGTGTAAAAAACATAATGTACTGCCAACGCAATGTAATAAAACCTCAACTGAAATGCACACCAGCTCGACAGAAACTGATAACTCAAAGTATGGGAAAAGTTAACATCAGAAAAATCACTTATGACACCCATGCATTCAAGTTTTATGGACACGAGATTTTCTGTCTCACTGTAGCTAACATGAATGGGACAAATTCATGGATTTGTCCTGAAACAGAAAGTAATAATCTCTAAAGCAACATTTTCCAAAAGCTGGCAGAAGAAGCCTTTTAAACAGCACAGAAATCATCCTTAAAATTGGCAGAGTTTGTTTGAGATGCACCATTTGTGTCAAGGAGCAATAAATTAGGACTTGAGCAGTATTTTTTATGGTGGTACAGACTGGTTAAAGATGATGTATCACTGGTTGTCACAAATAGAACCAGCAGTTTTCAAAGTTAATGATTCATAGAGGAATAAAGGTAACCTAATTATAGCAGTACCAGTGACAGAACCCAGTTACTACACTCAAATTCTGAATTCTCTAGATTTCTGACTAGGAGAATTGTATGAACTTCTGCAAGGCTTTATTCTTGTAAAACCATGAATTAATGAGCAGAAATGTAAATTCATACAAAAGGGAATGGATACATAGTCCAGAGATTTGTACATGAATTGAATTAAAATAGTGCCCCCATCTTCATCCACATCCCAGAATGTGCTCTTATTTGAAAACTGGGTCTTTGTAGATGCACTTGGTGAAGATGCAGTAGTATAAGCTCCTGCCTGGCAAGTGCAAGGTCCTGAGTTCAACTCCTGATACCAAAACAAACAAACAAAAAGTGAAGTCCTATCAAAGTACAGTAGACTTTATATCTATGAATGATATACCTATAAAAAGGCCATGTGAAAATACAGACTTGTGAAAATAGAAGAAATACTGGAATGATGCAGTTCCCAGCTAAGGAACCCCAAATTTTGCTGCTAAGTGCTAGAAGTTAAGAAGCAAAGAAGAAATTGCTCCCTAGAGTTTTGTGGGGGAGCTCAGCTCTGCAGATTCCTTGATTTTGTACACAAAGCATCCAGAACTGTGAAAGAAGTCACTCATTGTTTCAAGCTGCTGAGTGTAGAGTCATTTATTACAGCAGCCTTGAGAAACTCAAGACAGTAAGCAAAGGCAAAGATCAAAAGTCCAGTCTGAGTCCAAGGGCAAGAGTCAGTCACAGGAATCAGAGGGTTGATCAAGAATAAGAAAATAGGAGGCAGTATTTCAGAGGTGGCTGTCATCATGCTTTTTCATTGTTCAGAAAAATTTCATGTCCTCACCATCCCTATAAATAAACCCTAATTATTCATGTAAAAATTCAAACCTTCCACAGTGAAGGATCTCAAACCATAAGCCTTAGCATGATTCAGAGATCATAACACAATGGAATAATAATGTCAGCACTTGAACAATGCCCAAAACTCAAGTAAACAAACCTCATAGAGAAGAATGAAGCCAAATTGAGCTACTTTGTTGATGTGAAGCCCCAGAAAAGAGAATGGATCCACAGTGTAACAGGGAATATTACAGATCTACAAATAGTCCATAGGCCTATTATGCACTATCTGATCACAAAGAAAACACAAATATATCTATTTACATAGAGTTACTTTCCTCCACCTCAGAAAAGAGTTTATGTGTGCAACAAACTTGACTCATGTATTTGTCAGTGCTAATTGTCTACTGCCCCTTTAGGTTGTTTGTGCCAACTTTATCCCATTTGTAGAATAAGCATCTAGCCATATGAAGACTATTCTGGCTCTCTTTTGGAAGCCACAGGAAGCAAATTGGCTCAACTATGGAGAACACCGAGTTCACAAACCAGTTGGGTTCTGACTCCATTTATCCAAAAGTTGAGTGCAGAAGTCCTGCAACAATGTCAAATGATAGCTAAGCTCTCCTGCCGTATTTTCTTGGAATTCTTGGTCTTGTTATGTAGGGCCTAGGACATCTCTGGATATAGGCATGGTTTTTGTATCTGGGGACTTATCCTAGTCTCATTCCTTAGGTTCTCCAATTATTACAATCACTAGCACCTCTGAAAAACACATGCAATGCATTCAGATATGCCTGAAATCACTTTTTTAGTTCTTGCCCCTACCATGGGAAATATCCATTTAGGTGTCATCCTTTGTCCCACCTTTTGGGAAACTAGACTGATTTAACCAGTCTTTGACTGTCAATGAATGCTAATAGAAGAAGGGCACCTCCATGTCTCATTTCCCTAAAGTTTTGACAACTCCGAAGTGACACCCAAATGCCTCCAGCAAAAGGAAAAGCAGTCTAAGAGTCTGCATCATATGGGACTCAGCAGGAAAAAAGATGGACTAACTCAGCAGTCAGAGAGAAAAAAACTAAAGTCAGGGGCTCAAGTGGTTCATGCCAATGAAAACAGGACCAAGGCATATAAGAACAAGGCTAAGGCCAAGACAGTGGAAAACCAAGGGCTCCTGCACACACATTAATCTTGGTCTCCCCTGCCCCTCACCTGGAGCAAACCAGCTAGTCAGTCATGTGGTCACGTGGTCAAATCTTGTGGGGCTCAGTTTCCCCACATACAAAAGAGAAGTAATATTTACTTGTTCAGCAACTTGTGAAGTGGAAAGAGTTCCGCACTCAGGCTTGATAGATGCGGTATTTCATAATAGCTCTACCATTTCCAAGCTTAGCATCTCATGCATTTTATTTTATTTCTGAGCTGTAGTTTCTCCATCTGTACAAATGCAGGTCATGACCAAGCACAATGAATCATATACATGAAATTTCTGGCTTTACAGAGTAGGCACTTATTAATGATGGCCATCATTAGTATGTACCTTACAGTAATTATCATCGTAAACAATAGAAGACAATGGAGAGTGACTCTGAAGCAGTGAGGTTCATTGCATATCAAGAAGAGTGGTATCCCTTTTAGAGTAGATGAAGAGCACAGACTTCAAATGATGCTGCTGTTACTCTCTTACAAACACACACACTCACACACAAACACACACATACACACACCAAGAGGGAAGACTTGCTCTATGCCAGTATCGATTCATAATCAGTATATAATCCTGTTTGATATTGGCCGTATCATGTGTTCTGACTGAAAATATAAAACTCTTTCAGAAACAGGCTCTTTGCCTACTTAAAAAAATTAAATAGTTCTCAGTGGCAATCACCTCAGAATAAGAGTATAACTTTCAAGACAACTATTTTTAAAATCAACTATTTAAACATTCATTTGTGTTCACTCACTGAAAAATCATTATTTGCATTAATATCTACTTCTCCAGAATCAAAAAATAGAGTTTACAAGTATGCAAAATAATCCCCCAATGTTTTGACTGAACATTATATAGTTGATTCCCTTTCTATTTTTCTTGAATTCATGATTTAGTTATTCATTCATTAATTAGGTCATTTATCCATTCAACACGCTTGTTGAGCATTTTGTCATTTCTAATACAACACTACAAAGTAAAGCCTTATATAAATGACTGGCTATTCTGTCTGCAGATGTAAAACTTGTAGTTGAGAAGATTTCTTTCTCAAATTATTTGAGTTCTTTACATGAAAATGACTTTAAGGGAAAAATTTTAAGCATCATAGTCAAGACCTTAGGTGAAGCTCTCAGGGTACAGACATCAGATGACCAGATGGACATTTCAGAGGTTTCCATTTCAAAACAACAAACAGAGGCCATGAATTTATCCTATCTCCTTCCCAAGATCTTTTTTAAAAAGATGAAAGGAATTTTTAAATGACAGAATCAATAATAGGGAAGACAATAGGTGGAGCATTACCTCTGAAGAAATTTTTTCATATTTCACAAAGAGTATATTTGGCAGAATATAAGCTGGATATTGACCCTTAGGTCCACAAAAATTTTACCTTCATATTTTTAAACCTTTTCTCTGCATATTCTGGAACTATTGCTAAAAGTCTGATCCAGTAGGGTTCAAATACTTCCTGTCAACCCCTCAAATCTCAGGAATAAGTAGTTTGATATTTTGCCATGTTACCTTAAGAGCATGGTCTTATTTTGTTTAATTTTAACCAGTATTTGTATTTATCTTGAATTCTTTTAATTATTTGTGTTACTTGTTTGACAACTTTCTTTTGTTCCTCTCATTGCTTTCCTAATTTCTTTATCTGTCTCTTTCATTGTGGTAGTTGGTATTGAATCCAGGGCCCTTGCTTTTTCCCAATCCTCTTTTACATTTTTTTCTTACAGACAGAGTCTTGCTAGGTTGCCTAGGCTGGACTTGAACTTGCAATCTTTCTGTCTCATCCTCCCAGAGTGCTAGGATTACAGCCATGTACCACCATGCCAAGATGAATTTCTCGTAATTAATTGTGGAACTACTTGGATTTTTTTCTTCAGGCTTTCATTTTATTCTTTTATTTTTCTTCCTTTGTCTTTTTTCCTCATAGTTTAAGAGGTTTCTTTATTTATATCTACTAAACTTCCTGAATTTTAACTTGGCAATCCAGGATATATTTATTATTCCCACACTGTCACTATTATGGTTTATATATGAAGAGTTCTCCAAAGACTCATGTATTGAGGACTTGATCCCTAAGGCAGTAATATTCAGAAGTGAGGGCTAGACAGACATAAAAATAACTATGATGTCAAGAACAGCAACAGAAAAAAAAACCACCAAACAGGGCAAACAATTAAACAGAGGGAAAAAGTAACAAACCAACAGCAGAAAGATAACATGACAAAAATAAGTCAATATATATCACTTATAACCATTAATGTAAATGGCCTCAATTCACCAATTAAAAGAAACAGACTGGCAGAATGTATCAAGAAATAACATCCACCCATATGCTATATGCAAGAAACACATCTAACCCAAAAGGAAATTATCATAGACTGAAAGTCAAAGAATGCAAATAGTACTTTGTGTAACAGGAACCAAAAAAGAAGCAGGAGTAGTTTTCTGTTTGTAGACAATGTGAACTTCAAACCAAGAGTGATCAAAAGAGATAAAGAAGGTCACTACATACTGGTTAGGTGAAAATTTCAAAAGGAAGAGATAACAATCTTAAGTATATATGTACAAAATATGGGAGCAACCAACTGTACAAAACAAATATTAATAGAAATAAAAAACCAAATAAGCAATAACACAATTATAACAGGTGACTTTAATACCCCATTGACACAGAGACAGATCAACTAGACAAAAATCGGCAAAGAAATAACACAACTGAATCAAACTTGTGAACAAATGGGTACAGAGTGTACCACATAACAACATCAGAATATACATTTTTCTCAGCTTCACATGGGATATTCATTAAAATAGACATATACTAGCCCATAGAACCTGCTTAAGGAGTGCAAAAGAATCAAAATTGTGAGAAGTCAAAATGGCCAACCAGTGAGCAACAAAATACAAAGCCTCCCAGAAGAAACAACTTATATGCCAGAACAAAACACCCTGGAGTGACCCAGAAGGAGGGAGATGGATCCTCTTGACACAGAAAGAAATTGAAACAAAAAAAGCTCATCAAATACGTTGGAACTACAACTGGAACAGCTAAAAATTATGGGACACAGCATTTTTGTGGTGACCTGCCAAGTTTGTGCTGGCCTGAATTTTTGCCAGCTTGAATCCGTGCCAGCCAGCAGAGCCACCCAAACTTGTTCCTACTGCCACTCACAGGAAGCACAGCAGTGCTGAAGTTGGGGGTTGGTGAGCCCAACAGAGAGTGGAGCTAGCAAAGGGACCTTCATTAATCCAAGGTCAGTGCTGGGAATGAGACACCTCCACAGGAAGGGTGCAACCAAATGGGCGACATGTTGGAATTGGGCAGGAGGAGCCTGAACTGGGAGTGACATTGACTTCATTTGGTTGCTCCCTCCCCAGAGCAGATTTGTGGGATTTGCTTGGACTGGGCCATGCCCCTGGCAAGGACCCAGTGAGCCATCCCAAATTGATTCCCTGTGCCTAGCACTCAATAACTGAGTGAAGGCCCCTGAAGTTTGGCTGGACTGGTGGGGAGGGGCAGGCATACAAAGCCGCTGCTTACATCTTAATGACAAGAGCAGACATTATGATAGTTATTGTTAATATCCAATTGTCTTATTGTGAAGTGCTATATTGCTTACATTGTTCTGTTCTGATCTGCTTAGATCTGTCCTCTTTTGTTTTATTCTCTTTAAAATAAAAATTAAAAAAAATAAGTTAAAAGCAGGCAGGAGAGGGCAGAGGTCCCTTGCCATCATGCTTTGGAGAAATGTGACCAACAGGGAAGGGGGCTGGGACCTGCACTGTAACCTGCGTGGAGGAAGCCAGGGCCTTCACAGGAGAGAGAGTCAGGAGGAGGCCCCCAGCCCAGAACCCTGAGTGTACTAATCCAGGAAAAGGAAAAACAAGGGAGACTGAGGGCGGCAAACACACAACATCAGACATGTCTTCAATGGACATTAAGAGATATCTTCAGGATCTTGTAGATGAGCTCAAAACTGAAATATTAAATCAGGTAAAGCAAGATATGAGTAGAGTAATAAAAGAAATGCTCTCAGGAAGCATCTCTTAGGAAGATACAGAGGGAATAAGGGAGGAACTCAAAAAAAGGAGAGAAACATTCAATAAAGAACAAAATATAGGATACATGAAGCAGATTCAAAGAGACTACCAGGAAATTAAAAACTCCATTGAAAGCTGAAACTAAGGATAGACTATCAAAACTTGAAGACAAGTTTGCAATGTGTGATCATGAAAGGAATGATCTCTTAAAAATAACAAGGAAACAGGCAGTAACAATACAAAGGCTAGAAGATGACAAGAGAATCTACAATTTAAGAATAAGAAATGTGAATGAAGAAGCAGGAATACAAACAGGTGAATTACAAAGGCTATTCATGGAAATAATTAAGGAAAACTTCCCAAGCATGGGAAAAGAAAATGACATTCGGTTGTATGAAGCATACAGAACTCCAACCACCTACAACCAAAACAGAGCTACATCCAGACATATAATAATCAAGATACCATAAATTCAATGTAAAAACAGAATATTAAAAGCTGTCAGAGAAAAGAAACAGATTACCTATAAAGGTAAGTCCATCAGAATCGCGGCTGACTTCTCAACACAGACCATCAGATCAAGAAGAGCTTGGAGTGAAGTATTCAAAGCCCTGAAAAAAATAACCTCCAGCCCAGATTGATGTATCCTGCAATACTGTAACTAGAAATTAGTGGAGAAACAAGATTCTTCCATGACAAAGAAGAACTGGAGGGGTTTGTGACCACCAATCCAACCCTACAGAGAATACTGAAGGACATTCTAGAGAGAGAGAAAAAAATACCGGGATTTTAGGAACAGTGGCAGAAAGGCCTCAATAAGAGGGGCAGGCAGTAGAATGAAGGAGAAAACTAGACAAACAGGCAGAAAAATAGCATAGCAGAAATGAGGCAGAGAAGGATAACTAGAATCACTAACATAGATAGCCTTGATACAGGTTTGATACACTATATTGTTAATAGTGCACCAGGATTTAAAACCCACAATACTCACACTACTCTACTTAGATGTATTATATTCTGTTCCAGTCATTCTACCTGTACTAGATTTAAGGACACAGACAGCAATCCCAAAAATAACAGGATATAGTACGGTAATCATCCTTAATTTCCTATTAACTTAATCTAAAGCTCTACAAAACCTACACTGTTTTACCATGACTGATTGTAATTGAATCTGGTCTGTTAGATCACTGTTTTGTATTGATAGATTTTATTCAAAACTGTTATGATTGATAGTATCAAGTCTGAGAGTATAGACAACTGCACTGAAGATGACAGGATCCACTAGAATATCCACTATGGTTTGATTACTACCTGCCTTTGAAATTTTATATTGTCTATAATGTTTTATTTTTAATAATATTTTTATGTACTGCTATATTCAATTATACTGCTATATTCAATTATGCCTGATGATATAGACAATTCTATTGAAGATAATAAGAAATGACACAGTAAACATTGTAGATCACCTTGTACTGTGGTTTTATATGACATTTTGGTTTCATGTTTTTATAGGCATTTGTTTTGTTTTTGTCTTGCTAAGTTTTGTTTTTCCCTCTAATACAGAAAGGATAGAAATACATGCAGAGATTCATGAATGCATAGCTGTTTACACTCTCACTGTTTGAATACCTACTTTGTATGTTTTAATTTTGTAACTTGAACAACTGTTCAATTTATCAACTAGTGATTTCTTATTGTTTATTTTTTTTGAAATTCTGTATTATCTCTACCCTTTACATGCGTTTGTTTCTCTTTAAATAAAAAGATTTTTTTAAAAAAGTTAAAGGAGGAACAGAAAGTGCTCTAAAGGATATAACTGCATTTATGTTTAAGTGTGTAGGATTGATAACCATGTTGCTAAATTGTTATTGGATCATTGAACTTCTTTGCAGCCTCACTGTTTGAATGTCCACTCTATATGCTTTAATTTTGTAACTTGAACAACTATGTCTAAGAAGACAATATGTAATTTATCATCTAGTGATTTCTTACTGTTGATTTTTTTTCTGAAATTCTGTTTTGTTTCTACCCCTTTTTCTGTATTGATTTTTCCTCTTTAAATAAAATTTTTTAAAAAAATCAAAACTATCCCATGCATATTACCTGATCATACTGCCAATTAAGTGGAAATTAATGATGAAAAAGCCTGCAAAATCTCCATAAACATATGGAAATTAAATAATGCACTCCTGAACAGTCAATGGTCACTGAGTAAATTAAAGAAAAATTAAACAATATCTACAAGCCATCAAAAATGCAAATACAACTTTATAGAAACTGTGGAATGCACTGAAAGCATTCCTCAGGGAAAATTTATTGCAGTGAATTTCCACATCAGGAAAACAGAACACAAATAAATAACCTGATGCTACACCTCAAACATCTAGAAAAAGAAGAGCACAAAAAAGAACAAACACAAATAAATAACCTGATGCTACACCTCAAATATCTAGAAAAAGAAGAGCAAGTCAACCCCAAAGCCAAAAGAAGGGAGGAAATTATAAAGAGCAGAGCAGAAATTAACATAATAGAGACTAAGATAACAATACAAAGAATTAACAAATCAAACAGTTGGTTCTTTGAAAGAATAAATTGATAAGCCCCTAGCCAACCTTATTTTTAAAAAGAAAGAAAAGACTCTATTCATGCAATAAGAAATGAAAAGGATGAAATCACTAGAGAACCTGTGAAAATATAGATCATCAGTACCTAGTTTGAAAACCTTTACTCTGATAGGTTCAATAACACAGAAGAAATGCACAGATTTCTAGAAACATATGAACTACTAAAGCTGGATCAAGAAGATATAAAACAGCTAAATAAACCAATTTTAGTTAATGAAATTGAAAATGTAATTAGAACCTTACCAACAAAGAAAAGCCCAGGTCCTGAAAACTTCACAACTGAATTCTACAAGAAATTCAAGGAATACTTTATGCCAACACTCCTCAAACTCTTCAATGAAATTGAAAGGGAAACAATTCTCCCTAACTCATTCCTAGAAGCAAGTATTAAACTAATACCCAAACCAGAGAAAGACCCAACCAAAAAAGAGAACCACAGGCCAATCTCCATAATGAACATCAATGCAAAAATCCTCAGTAAAATACTGGCCAACAGCATGCAGCAAATCATGAAGAAGATTTCACACCATAACCAAGTGGGATTCATCCCAGGAATGCAGAGATAGCTCAACATACACAAATTAATAGCACCAATATCAATAGAGCCAAAGATAAGAATCACATGATCATCTCAATGGATGCAGGAAAAGCTTTTGATAAAGTCCAACACTCATTCATGATAAGAACCCTATGGAAAATCAGAATAGATGGCCTTAACCTCAATCTGATAAAAGCCATTTATGACAAACCAACAGCCAGCATCATATGAAATGGTCAAAAACTGAAAGCTTTCACTCTAAAATCAGAAACAAAGTAGAAAAAAGGATGGCCAATTGATAGGTAGCACAATAGAGAGCCTCTCTGAGAAAAACAACTCAGATGCTAGAATTTAACACCATGGAGAAGTCCAGATGAAAGGAGAGGAATTCTCATGATCCAGGAAGAAATTGAGAAATAAAAAAAAAGAAAAAGAAAAGAAGCATGGAAGGAAGGCTGGAGCTGGGCACGCTCCCGTCACTGTACTGGGCACATCTTAGAGTCAGGCAACTCACAATTGAGCTGAGGTTGCATCCCTGTCGAGAGCAGGAGTTGGTGAGCCTGAGACCATTGGCGGGAGGAGGCGCTGCAACAGGGAGTGAAATTGGTGAACCAAGCCGCATGGCCTTTGGTGAGTTCTGAGAACTGGGTTCCCCAGAGTGGGATGACCAGCTAGACAACATACTGGATTTGGGCAGGTCAGGCTTGAATCAACAACTGAAGTGCTGTCAATTGGCAGCTCCTGCCAAAGCAGATTGGTGGGATCTGCTTGGGCTGGGCCATGCCCCTGGTCAGGACCTAGTAGCCAGGGACAAGGCTGTCCCGAACCTGTGACATCTGTAGGGCACATACTAATGTGTTGAAGACACTCACTGGTTGACTGGCTCAGAGGAGAGGGGCCAGCCCATATCACCCCTGCATGCACCTCACAGATCAACAGCATACTGGAGAGAGCAGTAATCCATTAGCCAGTACACTTCAGAAAAACTGTAAGTAATAAGAAAAGATCCTAAGACCTGTCTGAAAGAAGCAAGAAACATGACAAGACAAAGAAACAAGAAAAAGCCTCCAGCCACTGACCCAGAGAAAATAAGTCCAGGAAAGGTAAATACAGAGGAGACTGAGGGCAACAAACATGCAATATCAGATACGGCCTCATCAGAAATAAAGAAATACTTCCATGACCTCATTGACAAATTTAAGTCTGAAACTCTAACTCAGGTGAAGCAAGATATAAGAAAATTAATAAAAGAAATGCTGGGCACTCCCCAAGAAGACACAAATGGAAGAATGGAGGAACCCAGAGAAAGGAGAGAAGCCTTTGATGAAGAAAATAAACAAGATTTAGAATACATGAAACAGATCCAAAGAGAATATCAGGACTAAAAACTCCATTGAAACCTGGCAAAACTTCTTGACAGAAGCCAAAGACAGACTTTAAAAACTTGAAGATAGACTTGCAATGTATGATTGCAAAAGGAAGGATCTCTTAAAAATAACAAGGAACCAGGAAGTAACAATACAAAGGTTAGAAGATGACAAGAGAATTTATAACTTAAGAATAAAAAATGTGAACAAAGAATCAGGGACAAATACAAATGAAATAAAAAGGCTATTCACAGAAATAATTAAGGAAAACTTCCCAAGCATAGGAAGTGATGTTCAGATATATGAGGCATACAGAACTCCAGCCAGCTACAACCAAAACAGATCTACACCCAGACATATAATAATCAGGATCCCAGAAATCTATCACAAGAACAGAATATTAAAAGTGGTCAGAGAAAAGAAACAGATTACCTATAAAGGAAAACTCATCAAAATTACAGCAGACATCTCAATGCAAACTATCAAATCAAGAAGAGCTTGGAGCAAAATATTCCAAACACTGAAAGAAAATAACCTCCAACCCAGAATGATGTACCTTGCAAAACCGTCTCTCAAAAGTAATGGAGAGACAAGATATTTCCACAACAAATAGGAACAGGGGGAGTTCATGACCACCAATCCAAACCTGCAAAGAATACTGAAGGACATTCTAGAGAGAGAGAAGAAAATCACCAGTACTCCAGGAACAATGGCAGAAGGCCTCAATGAAAGGGGCAGACAGTGGAATGAAGGAGAAAAGTAAACAACAATGACAGAAAAATAGCATAGCAGAGATGAGGCAGAGAAGATTGGCTATATCACTGTTTTGTCTTGACTGATTTTATTCGAATCTGGTATGCTTGATGGTATCAAGTCTGGGAGTAGAGGCAACTACTCTGAAGATGACAAGATTCAATAGGATACCCATTCTGGTTTGATTATTAAGTGCCTTTGAAGTCCTATAATGTCCCCAATGTTTGGTTTTCATTAATAGTGCTAAGTACTACTATGTTTAATTATACTATGCCTGATGATATAGACAATTTTATTGAAAATAACAAGAGACATCATAATAACTACCATAGATCACCTAGTATTGTGGGTTTTTTGTTTTTTCTTTTTCTTTTTTTTGCGGTATCAGGAGTTGAACTCATGACCTCACACTTGCCAGGCAGGTGCTTATGCCACTGAGCTAAATCCCCAGCCCTAAAGAAAACATCTTTTATTTATTTATTTATTTATTTTTGGTACTGGGGATTGAACTCATGACCTTGCACTTGTGAGGAAGGTGCTTAGGCCACTGAGCTAAATCCCTGAGTATTGTGGTTTTATATGTCCTTTTCATTTTGTGTTTTTCTAGGAATTCGTTTTGCTGACTTGTTTTGACTTGTTTTTCCCTCTAATACAGAAAGACTAGGTATACATGTAGAGACATACATGTATAGAACTTCTAAACAGTTTATGACAATTGGTTATAGTTATTGTAAAAAAAAGAGAGGAAAAGAAAATATCCTAAAGGATATTACTGCATTTATGTTTAAGTGTGTAGGATTGATAACCATATTACTAAGTTTTTGATGGATAGATAAACAGAACTGATTGCAGTCTCACTGTTTAAATGTCCACTTTGTATGCTTTATTTTTGTAACTTTTGTAATTCTAAGAGGAAAATATGTAATTATCAACTAGTGATTTCTTACTTTTTTGAAATTATGTATTATTTCTACCCTCTTACTGTTTAATTTTTTCTTTAAATAAAAATAAATAAAATCAGAAACAAGATAAGGCTGACTACTATCAGCACTCCTGTTCAATATAGTGCTAGAAACATTAGACAGAGCATTTAGACATGAGAGAGAAATAAAAGGAATAAGGATAGGAAAAGAAAAAGTTAAATCATCATTATTCATAGATTACATGATACTCTACATATAAGACCTCCAAAATTCCACTGAAAGACTCCTAAGTATAATAACCAAATTCAGTAATGTAGCTAGATACAAAGTCAACACTCAAAAATCAATAGCATTCCTGTACACAAACAACAAACTCACTGAGAGGGAAATAAGACACACAATAGCATAGCAAAAAAAAAAAATTCACAATAGCATCCAAAAAATGAAATATTTAGCAATCAATCTAACAAAAGAAGTAAAAATCTATACAGTGAAAAGTACAGTACTCTGAAAAAAGAAATCAAAGAGGATTTCATAAAATAGAAAGACATCCCTTGTTCATGAATAGGAAGAACAAACACTGTGAGAACAGCCATTCTCCCCAAAATTGTTATACATATTTAATGCAACCCCAATCAAAATACCATTAGCACACCACACAAATTTAGAGAAATCATCCCTAAAATTCATCTGGAACCAGAAGAGACCTAGAATATCAAAGGCAATTCTTAGAAACAAAGGCAAGGCAGGAGGCATCACAATCCTCACTTGAAGCTATACTACAAAGCTATTATGATAAATTCAGCATGGTATTGGCAAAAAAAAAACAGGCCTAAAGATCAATGGAATAAATTAGAAGCTACAACTCCAAATTCAAACACACTCAGCCACCTTATCTTTGACAAAAAGACCAAACACATTCACTGGAAGAAAGATAGCCTCTTTCCTAAGTGGTGCTGGAAAACCTTTCCACATGCAGAAAAAACTAAAACTAGACCCATGCTTATCACTATACACTCAACAAAAGTCAAAATGGATCAAAGATCTAAATATTAAAACAGAAACACTAAATTTGCTGGAAGACAAAGTAAGTAGAAATCTTGAAGACCTAGGGGTAGGCAGAAAGTTCATGAACAAAACCCAAACTGCAGAGGAAGTACTTCAAAGAATCAACAACTAGGATCTTATCATATTAAAAAGTTTTTGCATCTCAAAGGAAATCTCCAACTGAATGAAAAGAAAACCCATGAATTGGGAAAAAAAAATCTATTCAACTTTCCCTCAGATAAAGGACTTTTATCTAAAATATGTAAAGAATTTTTTAAAAAATTAGGCCCCCAAAATTCAAAGACTCAATCCAAAAATGGGCATCTGAGATGAATACACTTCTTAGCTGAAGAAATACAAATGGCAAATAAATATATTTTAAAATGTTCAGCATCACTTGTCATTAGAGAAATGCAAATTAAAACAACACTGAAATTCCTTCTTACTCCAGAAAGAGTGGCCAGAATCAAGAAAACAATCAATAATAAATGTTAGAGGGGCTGTGGGGGAAAAGGAACTTTTCTGCACTGTTTCTGGGAGTGTAGACTGATGCAAGCACTGTGGAAATCAGTCTGAAGGTTCCTGAAAAGCCTGGGATTGGAGGTTCTGCTTGATCCCACTATCTTGCTTCTGGGCATTCCTAGAAGAATTGAAAACATCATACCATGATGATACATGTGCACCCATGTTTATAGCAGTGCATTTTGTAACAGCAAAATCTTGGAAACAACCCAAATGCCCATTAACTGAGGAATAGTTTTTAAAAAGTTATGGATTTTTTATACAATGGAGTACTACTCAGCTATAAAGAAGGATCACACTGAGGCTTTTATAGATAATGGATGTGATTTGAGACCATACTCAGAAGTAAAATAAGTCAAACTCTCATGTGTAAATACTGTATTGTCTCCCTAGTATAAGAAACTGAAAGAGTAAATAAGATTCAAAATCTTCAGTAAATATTATGAAAGGGTAAGAAATTGCTCAAAGGGGAAAAAGTAATCCATATAGGAAAAAGGAGAAAAGAATGAAGGGGAAAAAAGATATAAATTTATGTATTTATACAATTAAGATGGCTAAGATGATTGTACTACTAATTATATTAGTTTTTGGAACAAAACAGTTAACACTCATAGAATTAGATCAATTTTGCATGTCCACATCTGGTAATCTGAGTAACTCTCTTGAAGATAGCTATGCAAAATAATAATTTTAAATTCCTACCACCTTGTTTTGAAAGATTATATTATCATTATTTGGGGGGGTTGTTATTATTTGTCTGTTTGTTTCTTATTTTTCTTGTATTTTGTTTTGTTTTCCCCTCTTTAAAATAAAAAAGTAAAATAAAACCATACAAAAAATAAAATTTGCAGAAAATGGTCATGGTCTAAATAAAAAAAGAACTCTAAATTTGCATACTTTTGAGTAATTAGGGAAATTTCAACCCTGATGTTAGGAATGTCAGCAAAGTTACCTTCGCTGTTGGCCATAAAGAAAGAAGAATGCATACTTAGCCCAGTGTCAACACAACATAAACGCTTGTTAGTTATATACGTTGCAAATATTTTCTTCCATTCTGTAGGTTGTCTCTGCACTATGTTGATCATTTTCTTTGCTGCACAGAAGCTTTTTAATTTGATGCAATCCCATTTGTCTATTTTTGCTTTTGTTTCCTGTGCTTTGGAGGTCTTGTCCAAAGTATCCTTACCTGTTCCCATGTCCCTTTGCCTATTTTTTCTGTTTTCTTTTAATAATTTCATAGTTTTAGGTCTCATGTTTAAGTCATTAATCTATTTTGAGTTTATATTTGTCATTGGTGAGAGAGATCTAGATTCATTCTTCTGCATATGGATATTCATTTTTTCCAGAACCATTTATTGAAGAGACTCTCCCTTCTCCATTGTGTGTTCTTGGCCAAAAGTCAGTTGGTTATAAGGGTGTGGAGTTATTTCTGGCTTCTCTATTCTATCATATTATTCTGTATATATTTTTAATGCCAATAACATGATTACTACAGATCTGTTTTATATTTTATTACTACAGATCTATGGTATATTTTGGTCTCTGGTAGTTGATGCCTCTACTTTGTTTTCCTTTGCTCAAGATTTCTTTGGTGATTTATAGTCTTTTGTGGCTCCATATGAGTTTCAAGATTTTTCTGATATTGAATACACACTTCTCATCTGAAGAAATACAAATGGCAAATAAATATATTTTAAAATATTCAGCATTATTAGTCATTAGAGAAATGTAAATTAAAACAATACTGAAATTCCACCTCACTCCAGATAGAGTGGCCAGGATCAAGAAAACAACCAATAACAAATTTCTAATCATTACCCAATGTATATTTGAATCTATACATCACATTGTAGATCACAAATTTTAAATATTGTGTGTCAATCAAAATAATCAAATTTTACTTTAGTGTTTCAGGCAGGGACCTGGTAGAGAATCAATGGTACACTCCACCTGAGCACTTATGCAGAGTTTTGATAAGATTATTTGCAATATTTTGTCAATACAGAGCAGCACTACCTATCAGCTTGGCACAGAACTACATAACGGCAGGTTGCATTAGTCATTCCTCAAACAAAAAGCACAGCTACTAACTTGGGGAGATGATACGGACAGTTGTCTGCAAAGAGCTGAGGCCTTCGGTAGAAGAGATGGTGACCCACAAGGACCACGTAGGAAGTGGGCCAAGGAAATAACAAGACATCTTCACTTCCCATCTAACTCCCCAATCTCCACTTGGTCCCTGGTCGAACCCAAGCTGTAAGCTAGAACTGGGCTGTCTGGGAAGAAAACCACTAGCCAAGAGCTATTAAAATTAAACAAGATTAAAAATTCAGTGTCCCAGCACATTAGCCACATTTCCAGTGCTCAATAACCACATGTGATTAGCAGCTTCCATACTGGACACAGAAATAGAACAATTCCATCCTCACCACAAGTTCCACTGGACAAGGCTGATAAAAGACTAAGGGAAAGATACAACATTTTCCATGAAGCTCATCCTCTACCAACCAAGGTAGAGAAGAATGGTAAGCGAGTCTGGAGTGACAAATAGAAGTATATTCAGCACTTCCAAACATGCCTTGTAAAATAACTCTACAAAAAGTACAGTTGCTGGGCATGGTGGCTCATGCCTGTAATCCCAGCTTTGGGAGGCTGAGACAGGAGGATTGCTGTGGTTTGAGGCCAGCCTGGAGTACATAGTGAGTTTAAGACCAGCCTGAACTACATAGTGAGACCCTATCTCTATCTCAAGAAACTAAAAGAAGTGCTATGAAAGTTTTAGCAGTGGTGATGGGATTGGCAGTCACATAAATGTGACAAATGCTACATATTGTTGAGATTCACGGTATAAATCATTCTGGTAACAGCTCTGAGAAATCCTGGAAATCTGTTTAACTTTTTAACTTTGTTTAAAAACAAGAGTATTCCAAACCCTTTTGCTAAGAAACATTTATTGGAGTGCTGCTTGTTTGCTTGAAAGAGGTGTGTACAACACTTACACAGTTCTTTTGATAGTCAGTATTTCTCATTCTTGCATTTTGGGGTCTTTATTTGGGCTCAGGGGTCCTGAAAAGGACCAGGAAGTTGGGTCCTTCTATTCAGTATTGAAGCCAAAGAGCAATTGAGAGTCGTTCAACTAAGTAACCCAGGAGAGCCCATTCAGATGCTCTATCCATGCTGTGGCTGTGAAACACCATTCCTCTGACTGCTTCCAGCTGATGACTGAACATGGCAGGGAATTGATCCAGGCCAGCTCCATGGCACTCCTTTGAAAACATTTTAGGTTGAAGAAAGTTCATGAGCCAGCTCTTAGACCAACCTTGAATACTGATAACTTAACTTCTTCCTTACTTACCCTTGTATCTTTCATCCCTTCCTTTGTCTAATTTCTCTGGCTAAAGTTTCCAGACCTACACTGAATAACAGCAGTGATAATGGACAACCTTGTCATGTTCCTGATTTTAGAGCGAACGCTTTCATTTTTTATCTGTTTACTACAATGTTGGCTATTGGTTTATCATAGATGCTTTTTACCAGATTGAGATAAATGCCATCTATTCAAATTTTCTATAGGATTTTTATGATGAATGGGTGTTGGACTTTATCAAAAGTTTTTTTTTCTGCATCTATTGAGATGATCACATGGTTTTAGTCCTTGACTCTGTTAATATTGTGTATTACATTTATTGATTTGTATATGTTGAACCATCTCTGAATTCCTGGGATGAATCCTACTTGGTCATGGTGTATAATCTTCTTAATGATTTGCTGCATTCTATTTTCCAGTATCTTATTTAGGTTTTATGCACCTATGTTCATTAGGGAGATTGACCTGTAGTTCTCTTTCTTAGTTGGGTTTGGTATCAGAGTAATGCTTGTTTCTAGGAATTAATCTGGTAATATTGCTTCCCTTTCAATTTCATTAAAGAGTTTGAGGAGTACTGGCATTCAGATCTTCTCTAAATTTCTTGTAGAATTCAGTAATGAATCTGTCAGAGCCTAGGCCTTTCTTTGTTGGTAGGTTTTTAATTACATCTTCAATTTCATTGGCTAATATTGATATATTTAAGATTTTTATATCTTCTTGATTCAGCTTCAGTATTTATATGTAGCAGGAACCTGTCCATTTTTTCTGCATTTTTCTTTCTTATTAGAATACAAGTTCTCAAAATATATAGATTTCTGCCTTATCTGTTGTGATTTCACCCTTTCCATTGCTAATCGCATGGATTTGAGTATTTTCCTTCCTTTTTTTTATAATGTTGGTTTAGGGTTTGTCAATTTTATTTAATTTTTCAAAGAACTAAGTCTCCAAATCATTGATTCTTTGTATTGTTTTCTTAGTCTCCACTGCATTAATTTCTGCTCTGATCTTTATAATTTCCTTCCTTGTGTGAGCTTTGGGTTTGACTTGCTCTTCTTTTGTTTTAAAGCTTGAAGTTCAACATTAAGTTGTTCATTTGAGCTCACTCTGTTTTCCTGATATAGGAAGTCACTACTATAAATTTCCCTCATAGGACTGCTTTCATTGTGTCCCATAAATTCCAGTATGTTGTATTGGCATTAATATTTAATTGTAGAAATTGTCTAGTTTCTTCTTTAATTTTATCCGTGACCACTGGTTATTCAGGAGCATATTTCTATGTTAATTTCCATGTGTTTATGAAGTTTTTTTTTGTATGTTTTGTCATTGATTTGCAATTTTCATTGCACTGTGGTTTGATAATATGCATAGGATAATTTCAACTCCTTTCCATTTATTTAAACATGTTCTATCAACTAATATGTGGTCTATTTGGGAGAATATCTGATGTGTAGACTGCTTTTTTCCTGGTTCCTGTTGCATGTAACATTGTTGTCCATTCTTTGACTTTCAGTTTATGAATTTCTTTTTGAATTAAACATGTCTCTTGCATGTAGCATATTGTTGTATTTTGTTTCTTGAGCATTTCTGCTAGGCTGTGTCAGTTGAATGATGAGCTATGACCATTAACATTGATGGTTATAACTTATATATGTTGACTTATGCTCATCGTATTATTTTACTGTTGTTGGCTCCTTTTTTTCCCCTCTCTGTTAAACTGTTTGCCTTGCCAGGGGATTTCTACTGTTAGAGTTCATGGAATTATAGTCCTTGTTATCTGTTTCTATAACATCCTTCAGAGCATTTTGGAGTGCTGGTTTGGTATTCATGAATTTTCTCAGGTGTTCTTTGTCATCTTATTTCTTTCTTTATCAATTTTGAAACATAGTTTTTCAGGGTACCTCAATGTGGATTGGAGGTTGTTTTCTTTTAGGGCTTGAATTACTTCATTCCAAGCTCTCTTAATTTGAGGATCTGTGCTAAGAAGTCTGTTGTGATTCTGATGAGCTTTTCTTTGTAGGTGACTTGTTTGTTTTCTGTCACAGCTTTTACTACTCTGTTCTTATGCTGAACTTCTAAAATCTTGACTATTATATGTCTTCCTGTAAATGTTTTTTTGTTTGTTTGTTTGTTTGTTTTTTATCATGGCTATTGGGAGTTCTATATGCCTCATTTATTTGTATGTCAAATTTTTTTTCCTGCTAGGGAAGTTTTCTGCCATGACATCAGTGAGCAGATTTTTTATAATTTGTACATTTTCATTGACTCCAATTCATCTTATGTTATTCTTCTTTATATTGCCTAGCAGCTGGTATTACAGAGAATCCATAACTGGGATATCATCCTATTAAAAATTTTTGCACAGCAAAATAAATCACCAACAGAGTGAAAAAACAACCCATGGAGTGGGAAAAAATTTTTAGCTAGTTGTCCTACAGACAAAGAACTTTATCTAGAACATATAAAGAATTGACAAAAAATCAGACTTCCAAAAATTTAAAGACCCAGTCCATCTAGCAGTTGCTGTGCTGACTTCTTGTGGACTCTTGCTATTTTTAAGAAATCTTTCTTTTCCTGATCACTAACCCCAAGCCTGTCTTCTGTATCTGAGATTCTGTCCTCACATTGGCTCACTGGGCTACAGATGCATTTAGTAGAATTTGTAATCTCCTGGATATCTGCTTAAATCTGTTTTATGGATTCAATTTCTTTTCTGTTGGGTATTTATGGTTTCCAACACTTTATAAAGGTCCTCTATCTTTTTTGTTTGTTTGTTTGCATTTGCTCTAGGGTCACTAAGCAGTTTTTGTTGTGGTCACCATCTCTGCAATTATTTGAGAAATTATTTCTTATTTGATTTTTTTCCTAGAGCCTCCTCCATTTGCTCTGTTATTACCACTTCAGAGAGGCCAGGTGAGTGGCTTTCAGACTGTCCTACCTCATTATCTTTTGGGTTTGGCTTTGGAGAATTGGATGTCTGGGATTGCATCTTGTTTAAATGTCTTCTCATTTTCCTTATTTTTTTCTTTGTTTAATTCCTGGGTTGATGCTTTTAAATTGCCTGTAGTTAGTTGATTTATTGATAGTATCTAGAACCCTTAAGAAATGACTAATTCTCAGAGGTTTCTTTCAGTTGTAGCTGGCTTTTGGGTTTTGGGTCTGTTACAAGATCTTACCTCTTCAATTTATTGGAGATGAGAAATTGCTACTGACTTGGGACAGCCCCTGGTTCTTTGGCACTGGCTCACCATATTTTCTATGATTCTTAAGCAATTTCAGTCTTCATGTACTAGGAAGAACAGCTGATTAGAACAATTATGTCACTTTGGCATAATCAACAATAACTATAGCATTAAAAACAGGCTAGAAAATGAAAAATTGGGCTAGCCAGATATGGTACCCTTAACCATATGAACTAGATTTGTGGTTATATAACAAAGTCTAAAACAAACCAAAAAATTATATGGAGTGAGCAAGCCTTCAACATACCGATTTTACCCTCAGAGGAGAAAATTTAAATGGGGTTGGGGGAAAATAGAGAAACATAAGAAGAAAAGAAGGTTAGAAGCAAGGCTGGAGAAAAATTGAACATCAAATAAACTTTTACTGGTGCAGAAATAGGAGGTAAAGAGAATGAAGAAATAAAGGGAAGAACAGAACAGAACAAGAGCCATAAAAAAACCTAGAAACAACATTCACACTCATAAAAACAAGATCAAACGATGAATAAAAAACAAACAAAAAAGGAGGAGGGGAAGGGGAGAGAAGGAGAGGAAGAGAATTGTCCACTTCAAGGTTTGTCTGTGCTGTTACTGGTGGAGAACATGTGGAGACAGAGTCCAGTTCCATGTTGAGTTATCTCAGCAAGCCAACCACAGCTTTATGGCAGGGTAGTGGATGATCTAAGGGAGCCTACACTTTTATTTCCCCTGAAGTACAGACTGGTTTCTGGCCCTGAGGCTAGAACAGACCTGTTCAGCAGGCAACAGGCAGTACACTGTCTATAGGACTGAACTCAGCTGGGAGCTGCTAGATGGAGGCAGTAGTTGTTGTGAGTTCCAAGTTCAGTTGGTCCCTCTCCAAGATGCCACCTGGCCAACTTTCCTCTCCTGCCAATGACTGAATCCATACTCCTCACCCACTGGTGCTGTCTATGGCATTCACTGCTCTGCTGCATTGCTACATCTCTCCACGGAAGCCTCTGGAGTTACCAGAAGACACTATGTGTCCACAAGTTTGAACTACTCCTCCTCCTAAGTGAGTTCAAACTCCCAGGAGAAGGTACCAACTAGCACCTCCTTCTTCACTGAAGTTTCTGTCTTCACTCTCTTCATAGGCTTGAACTCTCACTTTGGATCCTTCCTAGGTCTTAGGGACCCACTTCCTTCCTTCTTCTCTTCCTTACATTCCAGAGACTGGACACCAAATCTTGGAAAGGCTCTTTCTCTGCTGTGTACCACTCTGCCATTTTCCTGGAAGTTTCCAAAGAAATGCTTTGAGTTATGTCTATCTTTTTTTTTTTTAATAGATATCATTGGGGCATGAAGGCTCAAAGGATTTGGCAAAACAAATTTTCCATGTTCTTCTCTCCCTTTTGGGAGTTAGAGGTAAACTGTTTGTCTTAGTGACCACTCTTGGTTCCATACAATGAAGCTGCCTTAAAAGTCTTTTTGTAGAGGTCAGGATGGGTGCTGCAACATCCAGGTTGTGCATAACTCTTCAGCAGAGGCACCTCTCTCCTGAGAAGAGTTGCAAACAGCAGACAAGAACTTTTTGGTGGGACACAGCAGGAAAGAGATCCAGGCTACTTCTTCATAGCCAATGCACATGCTCCTAAGATCCAAGGTGTATTTTAGTCTCCCGTGTACATATTATATGCTGAAGAAACTAAGTTTTAGCTCAGTTTGGTTTTGGCACTTTCTCCTACTACCACTGTCTACATGTAGAAAATATTAAGATAAATCATAAATGGTCCTTGCATTTAAAATGCTCAGAGAGTGGTGTTGATGTCAGGAAAAGAGATGACATATTTGTGGGTCAGTGAGTCACCCACAGAATAACTTGGGATCTAGTTAAAGTACAAATGGGAATTCCCCAAGCAGAATCCAGAACAAAGACTTTAAGACAAGAGAAGAGGATGACATAATCTCAGCAATCATGATTGCTAGTTTCCCAAAGTATGACTGTTGATGTAAGAATAGCCAGCGTAAATCCTGTCTTTCAGCCCTCAAAAACTGGACTAATCCTCTGAGCTTTAGTTTCTTTGCCTGTGAAATGGGATTAATCATAGGTACATGGCAGCAGTGTACAGAGGACTACATGAGATACAGTATATAAAAACATTTGATAAGGTGCTACTGCTATAGGTGTTCATGGCCCTTTTCATCATCAGAGCTAATCTGACATAATCTTAATCACTGATTTGACACTAGTAGCTTTGTTAGAAACTAGACATTCAGAGAATAAAATAGATCACCCTGACCTCAGATGATCACAGTCTAATAATAATAAATCATTCTTGTGTATTGACTATTATAGGCCAAGACCCATTCTCAGAACTCTACAGCTATTAACTTATTCATCCTTTATTACAACCTGAAAAAGAAGGTGTCATGATTACCCTCATTTTGAAAGGGAAAAGTTTGGGCAAGACATTGGGTAGTAGTGCTCTGTTAGCTTACCATCACTCTGACAAAATACCTGACAAACAATTTAAAGGGAGAACAGTTCATTTTGGGTCACTATTTCAGAGGCTTCAATCCATTGTCAGTAGGCACCATTATTTCTGGGCCTGAAGTGAGCCAGTATATCATAGTGGAAGGACAGTGGAGTAGAGACACTCACTTCATGGAAGCTGAAATGCAGAGAGTAAGAGCAAGAGCCAGAGAGGAAGGGGCAGATATAGTTCCTACAATCACACAGCTATGATCCACTTCCTTCAGCTAGGCCCTCCCTACTGCTTTCATCACCTCCCAATAATGTCACCAAAGTATAACCTCATCAGTTAATTACTCCCCTCGATGAAGTTAGGGCCCTTGTGATCAACTCACTGCCCAAGGACCCATAAACAACCAAGTTTTCAACACAATGAGCCTTATGGAGGACATTTTAGATAGCAACACCATGCTCAAAGGTGAACCCAGGTGGACTAATGCTAGATGTCCTCTCCTCATCACTACTACACATGGAGATGGACACCAAAAGGTAACTGTGATACCATGTTTCAAGTGTTTTATGTTATGATGCAGTAAATATATGTATGCTGAGAAATTAAGGGATATAAATTAAGCAAATTAAGGGATATAAATTGAGTGGGGGTGTCAGCTAAGTCTCCTTAGAAGGTGTGGTCTCTGAGTTGAGTTCTGGCTAGCAGGTGGGGAAAGATGTTCACAATCAGAAGAGTAGTTTGAGCAAAGAATCTGATGGGTGAGAGCAGCGCTTACCCTTAGTGTGGGCAGGATGGAGTGGGGAGGAAGAAGGAAAGGTGATAGAGAGGAGAGGGGTTACAGGATATGGTTGACGAGGTAGGTGGGCAGCAGCCAGGCCCAGAAGGACCTTGGGAATGCTTTTAAAAAGCTCTGATCATCTTCGAGAGAAACAGAGACTGAATGTTGGAAGTCTCACCCCAGTTATAGAGGGAACGGCAGTTGCAGAGAGAGGTGTATGGAAAATAACTGAAGGCAGAGAAACAGCTCAGGCATTGCCCCAGAAACCTAGCTGTGATCAAAATTGTGTGAGGTAGAGGGTGGTAGTACAAAATTGTGTGAGGTAGAATGGACAGTTTGGGAACTACTGAAAGATAGCAACTGATAAAAAAAAAAAAAAAAGAAAGAAGGATCCTCATGGGTCCCTGGGCTGGTGACCTGGTGCTTCAGGGTGGCATTACAAGGATATGAAGAGGAAGACATGCTAAGTGCCCACATTTGAGGGGTTTTGGAGGAAACCGAGTCCCAGAGCAATCCAAATGCAAAGCAAGCAGAAGAGGAGGTAAACCAGTAAGCCCATTTCCAAAACCCCAAAGGAAGTTGAAGGCAAAATAATTTCTCTAAGACACCAAGATTTTACTTCCAAAAAGAGTCCTAGTCCTTGAGAGTCATCTTCCTTGTGATACAATAAGACCTCACTTTCAGTCTTATTTTTCTTCTGTCTTCCTTTTTCAAGACTTCGCTGACCCCCTCATTTAATACTCTTTAATTAATTTCTCAATATCTTTGCCTACTCATTAATGCTTTCTACACACACTGAAATAATGGTATGATAGAAGAGGTTCTGCTGATTGGTATTTGCAATGTGCTGAGATTGATGAATGAACCACTGAGCACACCATCACCATCATCAATAACAGCAGAGGATGCAGTGCTCATTTAATGAGCATCTACTATGTAAGCAAGTATTTTGTTATGAGTTTTGAAAGCAAGACCAGTAAGCAAAGTAGGTATGATATTTCTCTTTTGCTGAAGGAAAAACTAAGGCTTGGATAAGTTAAATGAACACTAAAGATTATGCAAAAATTAATAAATAGCAACTGGATAGCTTTATGGCTGCCAAGAACAATGCCTTCAGGCAGACCTTTAAATTTTTCACCTAAAGACTTCCTTAATATGCTACAATTACCAGGCAGAGGAGGATTTATGTGTAGGACATGGAGGGAGGGAGTCAGTGCAAAAGTAAAAGAGACCAGGTTTAAGACATTACTGAGTTGCTAGCTGTGTCCTCACACACTCTGCCCCTCGTTGGATATTTCAGAAAAAAATAAGCACACCAGTGAGTTTTCATGCTTGTTGTATGTGTTAGGAAGATTTTCATCACTGTGACAAAATCCCTGAGATAATGAAAGGAAAAAGGATGTATTTTTGGCTCCCAGTTTCAGAGGTTTTACTCCACGGTAACTCTGCCCTGTAGCTTGAAGCCTATGGTATAGCAAAACATCATGGCTAAGCAAGGTTTAGCAAAGCTGCTCACCTCATGGAGACCAGTAAACAAAGAAAGAAAGGGTTCCAAAGGTCCCCTTCAATGGCACACCCCCAATGACATAACTTCCTCTAACTAGTCTACACCTCTTAAAGGTTGCACCACCTCCCAGTAGTGCCAAAATTTGGGGACCAGATTTCACATCATGGCCTGTGGGGAACACTTATGTTCTCAACCCATAAAACTAACTGGACTAATTAGATCAACTGAACATGTCAGTGGAAAAGTTCTTGGCCAGTTTTCCGTCAAGAATACAACTCAGAAGTCATTTGCTCATTTAATATTTATCAAGCATGATGATAAGTATTACAAAACTTGAGCTGTTTTCTAGGAATATGATGTCAAATAATTAAAAAGAAACTAGTAGGTAAAAGAGGAGATGGTACTTATCTTAATTTTTTATTTAGGAGAGAACATCTAAAGGATGAGAGTTGTCAGTAGGGTAGTTTAGAGAGAGCAGTTTGAGCCAAGCAAGGCCTTTTGCTCTCACACTGTGTTTTCACCATTCCTTCCTGCTCCTGTGGCTTGCAAACTCCAGTTCATCCCTTAAAACTCATATGGTGTTCATCTGAGTTCTCAAGCTCACTCAGCTCTGGTTTCCTAAGCATGTACAGTACCAAATATCTTTCTATGGGTATTAAAAACCTATCCAATAAGCAAAGTATATATGGCATCTCTACTTTGGGCATTGAGAGTTTTCTGTGGAGATCTTCCACATCCTGTCCACAGTTCTGTGAAGCAAGTGTTTGTAGCTGTCCCAGCCTGCTTGGTCCACTAGTCTGAGCACTCTGGAGAAATGGATGGTATGACTTAATTCTGTCCCAGTGCTGGAAGAGTGGTCTTCAATGAATACAACACAATGACTGTAGCGTACTGGAGTAGATGTCTAGGTACACATCCTTCTGATTACCTGTTATACTATGGTAATTACCTAGAATGAAAAGATTTTGGGGGCCCAGGCTGTGTTCAAATGACTTGAACAAATTCCTTAAGGTTTATCCATTGACAGAAGTACACTAAAATTGTGGGCCTTGAGTGATATGTGGTTATTAAAGCACAGGTCTAGTGTTTTGTGAGGACAAATGCAAGATTAGTCACATGCTGTATTCAAGATGGAAAAGAGAGACAAAGAGATCATCTATAAGGGAAGTAAGGAACCTGTTTGGCTTTTGTCTTGGTTAATTCTGACCTAAATTTCTGTGACACAATGTTGCCATGTCTGTGACCACTGGAAGCCTTATGTTATGGATTGAAAACTGGTGGTCAACTTAACGCCAGCTGGATTACATCAGCATGGCACTGAGCATAGATGTTTTACCTGAGGAAAGTTGCCAGCATAAATGTAGACGTGGAGAAGGAGAAGCTGTTTATGTTAGTGCATCACGTTAGTGCAATGAAGCGTTGTGGGTTCTCCTACAAGTTGCTGTTTGAGCCATTGGTTCTCCTGGAGGAGCTCTGTTCCTCACATTGAGCATTGCTTCCTGGCCCTGAAGAGGAAGACATGTGCCATTTGGTCTCCAGGATGAACTTGCCACGCTGGCTTCCTGGCATGTACTTGACTGTGCTTGTCGGAGGAGGAGCTCGGGGCCTCCGTGTCACTGAGGATGGCTGTGGTGCTTTACAGGACAGCCCTGGTCTTTATTGTGAGTGTGACTTCTTGGCTCCAGTGTAAAACCCTCAATCTACCAGCACAGCTCCTTCACCCGGCTGGCATAGACTTTCTGGCTTCCACTGCTGCCTTTTGGGCCTTCCCAGCACGGATCCGTAAAAGGGACTGGCGTGAGTCCTTTTTGTGGGCTCTAGACCTCCAGCTGGACTAGTGGGAGGCATTGTCGTGAGCTCCAGATCTTCATATGGACTTGTGGGACATTGCTGTGGGATTCAGGCCCTTGGCTAAATATTCTATGTCTTTAGCGTGGTGAATAGATTTCCTGCATTTTCTTGTGTTAATCCTGGGTGACCATCATAAAAATAAAATTATAAACTTCATGTCCTTATTCTAATTGTTCTCTGCATAATCCTGGCTATATCACCTTATTTTTCAGCAGGAACAAACTCAGAGTACCCAGCACAGGATAAAATGGCACCTCAAAGAATATTTAACATTTAACAAACATTTAATATTTAATATGACTAGGATGTGAAATTATATAAAATAATGCCCATGGAAAAATTTGCCTCACCTCAATCTTGTATTTGACTAATGAATTTTTAAAAATTTTTATTATATCCTTTCTTTTTTCCTATGGCTTATTTGGTTGTTCATTTTTATAATGGTCCTGAGTTGATTCTTTATTTATTCAGTTTCATTCCTTTTACAATTACTGGAGATTTTGGCATTTTCTAATGAGTCCTGCTTTAGTTTTTTTTTACTCTAAATTCATAATCTAATAGGTAATATTTTCAGTTTTTTAGAAATCTGGAACTTGGATTTCTACTTCTCTTTTGATCTAAAATGTAATGATAACTTTAAAAAAGTTTTCAATTTTGTATTAATTTTAAAATCCTATTGCAATGTGGAGAGAAAATGATTTTTATCGCTACTTTTTCAAACCATAACTTTTTTGTGTGGTCCATAACTTTTTTGTGTGCCAAGGGTATGGTCCATTATTGTGGTTGCTCCATAGGTACTTGAAATGAAAATATATTCCTTACCATCTGAACACCCATTTTGATAAGCATCCATCAAATCTATGGTTTTGATTATGCTGGGTAGGTGTTTTATATCTATATTTATTTTCAGTCCAAATGAACTAAGAGGATGTCATTTTCTGAGATGTGGGAAGGCTAAGTTTCAGCCATTCCAGGGTGAAAGAGATCACATGGTCTGTTAATTGTTGTAGGTTAACTCCAACCAATAATCATCCTGAACATAGAGGAGACATCCCAAAACTTACTAAAGGCTATCTTTTCTATTTTTATTGGTATGATTTGAAGAGAAGAAATATCAATCTTTCATTTGTAGGGACTCAAAATATGTTGGCACCCAAAAATTATGAGTATATTTATTTTATATTAATATTGAACAATTTGATCTAAAGAAATTAAAAGTAGATTTCTAATCAAGAACCTTCTAATCTTCTCTTGCTTCTTTTCTTCTCTCTCAGCTCTGGGAGAACCTTTCTACAAAATTCCTTCCTCTACCTAAAATCTGAACTAATAAAAGAAGAAAGAGTTACCTCTGCTGACTTCTATTTCTGTCTCACAGGGAATCCATTGAAAATTTTCATTGAGTATCTACTGTCTGTTCTACAAACTCAACAAAATTTGTTTAGAGCCATTATATATTTGCCAATCCCACAGCATCTCCCTAAAATCTTATGCTAATCTTCATAAAAATTGCTCACATTTCCTATTCTCTCTCTATAGAAATGGCACATATATTGCTGAATTTAGCTATTATGCTAAGATCTTCTGGTTGATTTTTAGGGATCTTCTATGGAGAAGATCATGTCATCTGAAAATTAGATTTGACTTTTTCCTTTCTTATACATAACTTATTTATTTTTCTTGCCTAACTGCTCTTTGCTTTGATTACTATGTTAAACAGGAGTGGTGACAGAAGATATCCTTAGGATACAAAATCAACACAGAAAAATTAATAGCATTTCTGTACACTAATGACAATAGCATCAAAGGCCAAAGGAAAAGGAAAAAGAAGAAAGAAAGAAAGAAAGAAAGAAAGAAAGAAAGAAAGAAAGAAAAACTTCTTTAAATAAACAGAGAAAGAGGGGTTGAAGGGAGAGGAGGAGAATGGAGGAAAAAAAGAATCAGATATATCACGTACAGATACGAATCCCTTATGATGAATGGTATCATTAGTATATCTAAAATATACCAATAAAATTAATTTAAAAAGAAAATTAAATACTTAGGAATAAGCCTAATTAAGGAAGTCAAAGAGCTCTACAACAAAAACTACAGTAGTCTGAAAAAAGGACATTGAAAACATCAGAAAATGCAAAGTTATACCCTGTTCCTTGATAGGAAAAATGAATAAAATCAAAATGGCCATATTTCCAAAATTAATATTCAGATTTAATATAATCCCCAATACAATACCAACTGCATTTTTCACAGAATTGGAGAAAATAATCCTAAAATTCATATGGAATCAGAAGAACAAAAGCAATCCTGGGTAAAAGAGGATCACAATCCTGTACTTAAAGTTGTATTTCAAAGTTACTGTGATAAAAATAGCATGGTACTGGCATAAAAACAGACACGATGATCAATGGAACATCTCCAAGTACATTCAGCTATTTGATCTTTGACAAAGGGGCCAAAAAGTACACACTGGAGGAAACACAGTTTCTCTAAAAATGGTAGTGAGTGCCGGGATGGTGGCATGCAGCTCTAATCTCAGCACTTGGGAGGCTGAGGCAGGAGGATTGCTATGAGTTTAGGGGGAGTCTGGACTACAAAATGACCTTGAGGCAAGCCTGACCTACATAATGAGACTGTATCAATTCTAAAAATGAAACAGAATGGTGGGAAAGCTGGTTATCCACATTCAGAAGATTTAATCTAGAGAAATATGTCTAAACTAAAATCAAAGTGGATCAAAGAACTAAATGTTAAACAAGGAACACTTAATCTGCTCCGAGACAAGGTAAGTAAAATTCTTGAAGTCATAGGCATAAACAGGGCTTTCTGAGTAGAACCCCAGTTGTTCAGGAAATAGTTGCAAGAATCAACATAGGATCATATTAAATTAAAAAGCTTCTGCACAGCAAAAGAAACAACCTACAGAGTGAAAAGGCAACCTACAGAATGTGAAACATTTTCTTGTCAGTGACTCCTCAGACAACAAACTCATCTAGAATATATAAAGAACAAAAAAAAATTAGGCACCTCAAAATAAAAGACCCAGTCAAAAGATAGACAAGTGAAATGAGTAGACACATCGTAGAAGAAGTAAAAATGGCCAATAATACATGAAGAAAGGCTCAACATCAATAGCCATTGGAGAAATGCAAATTAAAACAATACTGAGGGCCAGGGGTGATGCTGCATGTCTGTAATTCCAGCACTCTGGAGGCTAAGGCAGGAGGATCATTGCAAGTTCAGGTGAGCCCAAGGCCAGCCCCAGAAAGAATGGCCAACATCAACAAAGTGAATAATAACAAGTGCAAGAGAGACTGTTGGGAAAAACAAACACCTCTACATTGTTGGTGAAACCGTAAACTAGTGCAACCGCTATGGATATCAGTAGAGAAATTCCTCAAAAATTAAAACTAGAAACTATATTTGATCCCACTATGTCCCTTCTAGGTCATCATTCTAGGTAACATCCCAAAAGAGTTAAAGACATCCTATTACACATATACATACATTCCCATGCTTACAGTTCACAATAGTTAAATCTTGGGAGTGATCCAGATGTCCACTAACACATAAATGGAGAAAAAATGTATTTCTGGGCCAGGGAGTACTAGTCTGCCATAAAGAAAGATAAATTTGGGTTATTTGGAAGACAATGGATATATTTTGAGACCATAGCGTAAAGTGAAATAAATCAGACACATACCAATAAATATCACATTGTGTATCTAGAAACCCACAGTAAAAATAAAGAGCAAAATAAAAGATAGATAAAAGGAAGTAAGGAGACACATTACTGACAAAGGGGAAGGAGATAGAGTGATGGGAGGAGGGGGAGGAAGGAAAGGATAAGGGATGAAAAAAACAGAGATATGTTCTGTACATGTACTGACTGCACTCAAGGAAGGATAAACATTATGCACTAGAAACATTTACAAAAACCAAAGAGCTCAAGGTATAAGGGGAGTGGGGAGGGGAGGGAAGAGAAAGAAGATGGATAAAGGAAATAAAATGCGTTATGTACATGTAAAACTTCCCAAAAGAAATGTTAACATTACGTACTACACGCATGTACTAATGAGCCAAAATAATAAAAAAGAAAACATAAGCTATTAAAAAATAAAGAATACAAAGCCCAAGGAACAAAGCCATCTGACTCATGGATTGGTGTTCTATTCTGGTAACATCTTCTCTAACTTTCTCTACAGCATCCAAGGCTCCTACTACATACATTGCTACCTTTCATTCTCTCTCCCTTGAACATCAGCAATTTCTCAGTCCTTCCTCAGATGAATAGTTTGGTCATCCCCAAATAAATCTGGATTATCTGAAGAATAATTTAAAAAGAAAATAAATCAGCTACTAAAGCAAGTTGGGTTGTGTATTTGTTAGTGTTCTCGAGAGGAACAGAATCAACAGAATATATATATGGATTTGTTAGATAGACATACAGAATCAGAGGTGGGAGTGTCCACAGTGGCTGTCTGTGTGCTGCAGAGCTGGAGGATACCATAGCTTCTCAGTCTGAAATGCTAGAAGCCACAGAACAAGAGGGATCAAGGATCCCAGCATCAGTGAAGGCCTAGGTGTTTGCTGGAGAGTCGCAATATGAATCTTTTTTGGAAGGCTTAAGATATGGGAATCTGATGTTCACATGTAAAAGCAGCAAAAGACCTACCACCTTGAGCAGAGTGTAGCTTCCAAAACACAGAATACTTCCTCTTTCTTTCCCTTTCACTCTATTGGGGCCACTCACAATCAGGACAGATCTTCCCTCCCTGGAAGTGGGTTTGCTGGCCCAAATGCCAATTATCTCTAGAACCTCCCTCCACAGTCCTGCCCAGAAGTATACTTACTAATACCACTTCTTAACCCAGTCAGGTTGACCTATTATGATGAATGATCACTGCTGATAACCACACACCCAGTGATCTTCCCTCCATCCTAGGAGTCTTCCCCTCTCGCACATTACTGCATTTGTGAACCCTTTCTCTTATTTTATTCATTGTAAGTTCATTGCAATGAACCTTCAGTAGCTGGGGGGAGAAACTTCCCTTTTCCTGTACACATTTCATGAGATAATCTTGTATTGTGCTCTATTTTCTCATATGTACATTTCCCAAGTCAAGTTGAAAAATTCACAGTGGGAAGAAAAAATCCTACTCTTGGCTGAGAAGAATTTTACTTAAATTTTTATTTTTTATGTCTTACTGTTTTTTGGTACCAGAAATCAAACTCAAGATCTCATGCTGAACTATATCCCTGGCATGAGGAGAATTTTCGATGGTGATGCTGCCAATAATAATATTTGAGCATTTATTATAAGCCAAAGTCTCTTTTGGGTACTTTGCAAGTCTATTTAATCCTTACATGGACTCACAATGTCGCTATTTTACAATTTTTTGAAGAAAGCATGGGAAAAGTGCAGATAAAATAACTTGCCCACGTTCATTTTACAGGTGAGAAAATAAAGTCTCAAACTTGCTGAGTCATCCAGCAAGCTACTAGCAGAACCAAAACTAGATTCAGTGTCCTGACTTTAACAGAAAACCTCCCCAGGATACATCACTGCCCCTTACCATGCATAGGAGCAGTATTTTGTGGTAGAAAGAGAGTGTCATTTGTTGGAAGGTATGCCCTAGCCATTTCATGGCACCCTCTACCTATGTCACTTCACAGGGCTACAAGGCCAATCCCATGATGGAGATAAAGATGACTTAATGAAATGTTACCGAATGCATGTAAACTTCTTGATTCCTGGAGAAATCACTCAGATATGGAACAAATTCACTTTTAATATTATGAAAGCATAGAAATCAGTATTGATAGAGAAAAGCTAAAATTCTACAAATGATAAATCTTTACTGGTGGGAAAACTTAGATTTTTTTAAAAAATAGACATCAGCATTGCACAATTCCTGTGTCTGTGACCTTCATTCTTAGTTTATGAATTAAATATCAAGTTTGGAAACAGAAAAAGTAAGAATTAAAGTAAGCCAATGGAAAAGAAGACTAGTCAATCCTCGGGGAACAAGATATTTAATTAAAAACAGTACACAAAGGCATGCACTTCTTGTATTGATCTCCAAGTCCAGGTCTTAGAGCCTTTCTTCCCCTTGCACTAAAAATGACCTAACATATCTCTGCCTTTCTTGGCTTCAGATTTTTTTTCTTCCATCCCACATTCATTCCAATAACTATAAAAAAGAAAAGAGTTTATGACATCTGGTGAAGTATGAGCACAGAAACAGTAGTCTTCCTTACAAATTGTGACAAAATAAAATATTTCCCCAAAGCTAGTCCCTAGCCTGCCTCCTCTGGGATCTGCAGCAGAAACTGAATAAATGAGTTCCTATCATCCTAAAAAGCAAATGAACATCCCCAGCTCTCTGAACTAGTACTTGTGAATGCCAAATGAAGATGAGAGCAGCTAAAACTTTGACATGGATTTCTTGGAGAGATTCACAAATTTCTTCTTTCAGTTTTCCTACTTCTCATTTCAAATAAGAGATTGAAATTGCTTCATTTGTGTCCTTCTCAGATTCAAGGGAATTTTTTCAATGCTCTGTCCGTTCCATAGGCCTAATGTTATTTGCAAATAACATTAGGCCGGTGGAAGACCTCTTACAGTTTTATCCATGAATTATAGTCCCTGATCTGACAAGAACCTATAAAAAAAAGGAGATGTGGCCAATTCAAGCTTAACCTTGTATGAGAAAAGTGGGTTGGGCTGGAGAAAGTTAAAAAAGTGAGTTTTGCATAAATCTCAGTATAAACACTTCCTGCAAGCCTGAAAATTTTAGAACCTCAAGTTTTGACCTCCAAGATCATTTAGTTCAAACCATGTATTTAATCTTACAATGGCCTGTTGGCTATCAGGCTTTTCTTTCTGTTGAGGGACACAGGTTTCTATCTTTCTTGTCTCTTTTATTTCTTTCCTCCTTTCTTTCCTCCTCTTTCTTTTTCTTTCTTATTTCTCTTTCTTTCTTTCTTTCTTTCTTTCTTTCTTTCTTTCTTTCTTTCTTTCTTTCTCTTTCTTTCTTTCCTTCTCCTTTCCTTTCCTTTCCTTTCCTTTCCTTTCCTTTCCTTTCCTTTCCTTTCCTTTCCTTTCCTTTCCTTTCCTTTCCTTTCTTTAGTTTTGTCATTATATCCTATCCAGTAGAACCAGCCGCAGGAACTGTTTCCAGAAATGGACCCCTGCCCTGACAAGAGCCAGTAAAATATGAGCTTTTGCTGAAGCTTCTGAAAAATGAGATACAAGCAAGAGAAGACACAAGGTCACAGTTGCTGAGGCCAAGCTGCCTCTGTCCAAGGGTAACTCCAACGCAGCAGGAAGGATGAAGGAATAAAAAAAGGAAATCCTGATGGAAGTTTTTGAAATCTGAATCCCATGAATATGTGAGGCCAGTCTTTACTTTTCATGAGTCAATGACTTTATTTCCTGGTTGTTATTTTGAATCAGACATTTTGTAAAATACAACCCCAAAAGCCCCAACTAATATAATTGTCAGTTCTGAGTTACCACTGAGCTGACCTCATCCCTCCATGTGATCTTAAAGCCCTAGGCTTTCCAGTCACCTAGTTAAGAAGGGTATGTGAACAGGGGAAGGTGGAGCATAGTGTAGCACCTAGGACTGTCCTTTCCAGGGCAATGGGGGAGTAGGTAAAAGAGGGGAGCTAGAAGACCTCTTACAGTTTTATCCATGAATTATAGTCCCTAATCTGACAATGAACATAATCATATTTTTTTCTGTCCTGTCTTCATTAAGGTCATGAATCTCAAAATATAAAAATGCAGGAATCCCCTCAAATTTCACACATAATGTTTATGGCTTTTTCACATGCAGTTTTAATAGGAATTTAGAAAATGGCAGGCCCTTTTCATGCTTATTGTCTTGCATACACATCAAAATTTTAGATCTTTTTGTATGGCTACTTTAATCTTAAAAGAAGAAAATAGAGCGGTTAATTGGTTAAAATTTAAGTAAAAAATGAAAACGTATTTGGGAAGGTATATTCTACATCCTGTACCCTTTAGGAGACTGTTTAACACAATTCTCCAATTTGAAAATAACTTTATCTTAGAATCACAATGCACATAGTTTTTCCCAACATCTTTTAAGACATTCAACTTACTGAATCAAAAAACAATATATTTCAGTCTCAGACTTTAGCCAAGAATTGTGCTAGTGAAGTTGTTCATTGCTTCAATTAAAAGCTGTTTAAAAGGAGCAAGGATATGACCACCATGTGTGTTTAATTTCTACATCTAACAGTTTATGGGAATAAGCCAGATTGCCCCACATTCCTGTTGTGATACCCACCGTCAGTGGAGTGCATCCTGAGAAGAATGAGGATTTGGGCTCCATCCCACGTATATAGTCTACCTGTATGAACTTAGCAGGTTACATAGAACTTCTCTAACCCTGTTTCTTCACAGATAAGGAACTGACATGAGAAAATATTGGCCTTTTACTTTAGAGATGATAATAATATTTACCACATAAATTTATTGGAATAATTGAGTTTAGAAGTGTAAAGCATATGATACTATTATTTACCAGCTACTACTTAAGTCTACAAATAACTGTCCATTTCCTACCACTTGTCAACAGATATGCTATATTTCCATAAGTACTGCATGGTTTTCAAATTAAATTTCAATGTTTTATGAATTGGAATATTAATGCCCTGTGAAAGCTACTAAAATGTCAGTCTCCATCACTGGCTGATGGAGACTTGGAACAGGCATTTAACCAGTGAGTGTTTTTTATTCTGTTATTTGCAAAATGACAGCAGTGGATAGTTCTGGGTGAATTTTAGGGTTGCTCCCAGCACTCCATTCTTCTTTGTGAGTCTTATATATCAGTCAAGTGGATGTGTGACCTATATGAATCCATCATTTAATAAATACATTTAGATTTTAAAGGAATCTGCATTCTTCTCAAAAAAAGAATTATTGTGGCCATTTAAAACTAGTCTCCCAAATAAGAATCAACTTCACTATACAAAGAAAGAGAGTATGTGAGAAGTGGTGATAGAACAATTCATATGCTTAGATTTTGTAAAAATCATTTCTTAAAATATGAAGATGAAATTGAATTTTGAGACATAATACTAATCAGAGAAAAGTGTGTTGCTTTATGTTTATAAACTGCATCCCCATATTTAAATCTTAAACCCAAGTTGCCTTAATTTTTGAAATCCTAATGAGTCATATTTTTCTGTTCTCCTGGAAATGCAGCAGTCTTGCATAATTAACCATTCTTTTGGTATTTATTTTGAAACCAACTGAAAATTTCTTGGCCACTTCATGTACAAATAATGCCAACTCCTATGCAATTTGACAAAATGCTTCTACAGTTTCCATTTGCTCTGTCCAATTTTTTTTTTTCTTGAACTCTCCTACATTACCTCAGAAATAGTGACTATTTCAGAAATAATAATCTCTTTGGAAGGGGGGTCTCTACATGTTTATCTATAAGGCAACAAAGGAAAAACTCAAAAGACATATAAGCACAAAAATAGAAAGAGAGAGCATAAATTAACGGAGCTAGCAATACGGAAAAGTGTTGGGCGTGAAGAGCCAGATTCTCCCTGACAGATGGCATGCTGAGTATGCAGCTAGCTCGGCTTGCTCCATTGCAGATACAGAAACAATAAAAATGTTTATTGATTTTAAAGGGATCTATAATTAAGTATGACATTCTAACTGATAGAGGTTTACCAAGGCAGAATAACTGTATTTGAGTGGACCTTAATTTATTTAAGCACCAATCCTAGGATGGCAAAACTTCAAGAATTCCAACTTGTATGCATGTGTAATGCCTGCATATGACTTATGCACACTCAAAATTGGATTTACAGTTTTAGGTGATATATGCCCATTTGAAAATTTCATAGAACTTAGAAAAGCAACTGTTTGTGACCCTTTTCTTCATTTGCCTTGGGCAAGCAAGAAAAATATCTGACCAGACCTGGGTCTCGATGTTAAGGCTGGAGTTGAGAAATGCCCTGCAAATGCCTTCAAGTCAACATTAGTTATGACAGAAGCAAGACTTACTTAACAGTAGCAGCAAATGTCAAAAACAAACTGTGTCTGTCGGTTTGACAAGACACTATTGAAAAAGAACCACTTTTTCAGCACTTGTATAACTGTGGGGGAGAACTCAACAATTAATATCCTGAGGTCTGGTAATAGGATTTCCAGGCAGCTTGGTGGTTTCCTTCTGATACACATGAAAGGAGCAGGCAAGTGGCGGACATGTGCAAAAATAATACAAAATGCTGAGGCCCAGAGAAAAAGACTGATACATCAGAAATCAAGAAACTTGTGGCTAATTAAAATGTAACTCCTCCTATGAGAAATTGTATTTTCACAGTTGTGACACTATAAAATATGAGAACAGCCATCATCCCTAGGCAAAAATAAGATGTGGATAGAATTAATTTCCTGTTTCTTAACTATTTCCTTTCCTCTGATGGCCTTGTGGCATCCAGGGGCACACTTTCTGAGCTCCCCCATGATCAGCAGTCTGGCCAAGCCAGGCCAAGCCTCCTTATTGTCTGTCAAGCAACCAGTTAATCAAAAGAATAGCAACTGGCCAGTTTTCTAAGCTAGGTCTTTTCAGATCTTGCTCCCTGGGATACCTGGGAGTCAGCTACAGCAAAATGGTCAGCAGGCCTAGTGGATTCATGCATTGCCTTGCTTTCACTTACAAAGAAATATCAGGCAAGCATCTGATTCAATGGAAATGCCCATGCACTGGGTCAGTCCATGTGCTTTGAAGTGAATAAGGAGGGAGGGGAAGGAAAGGAACAAATATTTAATCAGATGGCTGTTATGGCTTGTTTTTAGCTGTCCCCCAATACTTAATGCAGTCATAAGTTGGGCTTTTCCAAAGGTGGCTGAATTTAGGGTATATAATTGATTGATGGTGTAAAGCTAGGATTAAGAGCACTAGAATTGAGGGTGGGTGATGACTAAATCAGTCTACTGATTGGTTTGACACCACCCTAAGCCCAGTAGCCTAGATAGAATATAAAAGAGGAGAAAGAGGATGCTAAGGTCCCTTACTTGCTTTTCTACTTTCTGCTGACCATGAACTGTTTCTCCTCTGCAATGCCTGAGTGCCATGCCAATGTGCCTTGGAGCAAGTCAATTATGAACAGAAACCACTACAAACTATGAGATAAATAAATCTTTCTTCCTCTAACTTTGGGTGTCAGGTATTTTGTCTCATCAACAAGAAAAGTAACTAAGACATTAGCCCTTTTGAACTAAGTTCTTTAAATGACTGCATTTAAGGTTAATAGTTCTGAAAAAATGATATCATACCTTGCTATAGATAAGATATAGATAGCTTGACATGCTTGTTATTGAAGAGAGTTCTGAGTATTGAACCCAGAGCCTCACATTTGGTAGCCAAGTGATCTACTACTGAGCTATGTTCCTAGCCATGTGAAGTATTTGCAAAGGGTCCCAATATGGAGGTAATTCACCTATAGTTCCAATTTGGATTTGCTTGATCCCTGAAGCCAACTTCTTCAGTTCTCTTTCTCTTCCACATATTCATCCAATTTAGTATTCTTTTTCAATAAAAGTTGGAAAATGTTGCTTAGTAATGGGACTATTAACTGCAGTACACAAGGTTGTATCAACACATAGCCTCCAAAATGTAACCTCCTTGGACACTTTTCTACCCCTACTTAAAAGAAACTTGTCCGGCTTGTTGATTATTCCAGAACCATTTAAATTGCTAAAAGGAAACAGATTCCTATGTTTCAAGTCCTATCTACCCAGTGACCTCTAACTGCAGTCTTAACAACTACTAGACTAGATATTCACCTATTTGTATACATGGTTTTATTATTTTATCTGCTTTGGCTTAAATATGATTTATCTGCCTTTGTTATTTCTCTCATCACTGAGACATAATTCCCAAAACTTATAACTCTGAGGATAGGTTTATTTTGGTTCACAGTTTGTAGAAGTTTCAGTCCATGGTCACATGGCTGCAATGCAGAGCATTGTGGCAGAGGAGGAACAGCTCCTGGCACTGCAATGAGAAGCGGAGAGAATGATGAAGGAAGGAGGGAAAGAGATAGATCTTCTAGGCTACAACTCCAGTGGCCCATTTCCTCTGACCAGGCTCCACTTCCCAACATCACATTTAGCTATCTAATTACTAATCCATTAATGAGTATTAATCTCCATGATCCAATCACCTTTCCAAAGCCCCACCTAGGAGCCTGGGAAAACATCTAGACATAAACTGCAACAATCTCATGAAGGAATTTAATCCCCTGAGTCTTATGTTAATAGTTTTTTTTTTAAATGGAAGCAATTTGACTATGGCATATAAAGGTGGTAACTTTAGAAAGTGATTAGAGACATCATTAGGATAGAGCACCAGTCACCAAATTTTTTGGCTCCAATGACTAGTTTCATGGAAGACAATTTTTTCAAGGACTAGAAGGAGGAATGGTTTTGGAGGACCTTACCCCCAAAACATTTACAAAGCAGCTCTCCAGTAATGTTTGTTTTTTACTTATTTTGGCAAGGGTTAGCTTGTGGGCTTACCAAAACTTTGACTAATCAAAGTGCACAGCACAGTGACAAAGCTGGAATCGAAGTGGTAAATAAAATAGTGGGCAGGCCACAGAAGGACTAAAACAAGTGTCAGATTCTGTCTTAAAGATGCCACCAGATGCCACTGTACACTTGAAATACAATGATTCACTTGCTACTGAAAAGCTTGCCACCAAATGCAGCTTACTTGTCATTCATTGATGGTGTGTTGGTATGTGTGCAAGCAATTGATTTGTTAAGGTCTTCATATATCCAAACTGCTTTGCTAATGTTAAGCTGCAATTGCTTAACTTCTCAGTACTAGCATCACTGGCTCAGATCCACCTCAGGTCATCAGGCATTAGAAACACACAAGCTATTTCCCTTACATGCACAATTCACAGTAGAGTTTGAACTCCTGTGAGAATCTCACTCTGCTGGTTGTTTGACAGAGATAGATGAAAATGGTAATTAAGCAATGGGGTGTAGATGTAAATACACATGAAGCTTTGCTCCTTCACCCATCACTCAGCTACTGCAGGCTGGCCTATTTTCTTATACATTATAGGTCAATATAGGTCAATAACAGTGTTGAGGACCCCTGGGAGAGAGCCCTTCATGATTAAATCTTGGTAATTTTATAAGAAGAGGGAAAAAACCTGCACACAGACATACACATAGTACAATGCATCCAGAGTATCAACAGATCCCATGTCCTATTGTTTGGATTTCTAGCTCCCAAAAGCATGAGTAAAAATGAATTTCTTTCTTTTATTAGTACCCTACCTCAGGTATTTCATTCTAATAACAAAAAGCTGAAGGTCATTTCAAGAGCAGGACTTTTGCCTCTTGAAGCTATCAACCCCTTCATGTTCAGTAGGTACTTTTCAGAAACGTTTCCTGATCAGTGTGTGACTATTCTGTTCTTATCAAATGCACCATCTATACAGCCCATTTGCAAGTCCCCTACAAACCTAGCACTTATATAGGATGAGTCACATCAAAACTTAATATCCAGAACAATAATTAATACAACCTTCTCTCAGACTAAACCTTTTGAGTGGTTAGACGTCAAAATGTGTTAAAATTTTTCTCTATGTGTTAGATTTTTAGATGGGTCTGTGGAGTCTACAGTGAAACATCTACTGTGGAGACAGGCTTAAGGACTGAGCCCAAGACATTTACAGAATGGGAAGCTTTTAGTTACTTCCTCATTGCTGGGCTAAAATACCTGACCCCCACAAGTTAAAGAGGAAAGGTTTTTCTGGCTTACAGTTTGTAAAGGTTTCAGTCAATAAGTGGCTAGCTCCAAAGTAGGGGTAATATAATAGAGAAGCATCACAAAGGAGAAACAGTTCATGAAAGAGCAGACAAAAGATAGCATCCAGCATGAAGCAAAGCCCATCTCCCTTTCCCTTTTATCCCAGCCAGGCTATAAGACTTTAGGGTGGCATCACCCTTCCCATTATCTACACACAAATTTATACAAGACCAATCAGTGGGCTAATTTATTACTACACACCCTTAATCCCAGTATCTGCTCCAGAGACCTCTGAAAAGCCCTACCATGAGGCTTTTGGGGGACATCTAGACATAGGCTATAACGCCTCTCCAGGAATGCTTTTATTAACTTTCTAAAGAAACCTTAGCTACAGAGAAGAGTAAGACACTCAACCTATGTCTATAAAGTCCTTCACTTTTTTACAAAAGATCCAAGGTTGCATTCTGGTCATTTATTCTCAGCAAGTGTATTAAAAATGTGTTGGACACATGTATGTAACATAAGCCACAGGCAGTCAAGGGTTTGCAGGACTGCAGACAATGTGGTAACTCCTTCTCCATAGGAGTGAAGTCAGACCAGGGGCTGCAAACCTGTGATGCCATCTAAAACACATGGATGCAAGCTATATAAAAGGGGCTCAGTACCAGTCAAGGGTCTGCTGGCAGTGTTCACAGGAGGCACAAAGGAAACATTTGATTCATTCTTTCCCCTCATTTCTCCTTTGAGATGACAGGAACAAACAAAAAAAACCCATTTCTTCTTTCTCACAGGATGTTGTAAAAAGAGATAAGATGCAGCATGGAATCTTCCAAGCATCAGGATATCTGAAAACATCCCAAAACATCAGATACCCCAAGGACTTTGAACACCGAGGCACTGGACATTTAGAGCACTCTGATTATTGATGTTTACTAAGATTTTTCCACCTAATGCCCACTTCTCTTTGTTCCTTATAGATGGGCTTTTCTTTGTTCTTTATGGAAGGTCTTTTCACCCTCTGTCTGCCTACACCCAGATATGTCATATGTTAAATCGTATGTCTTGTTGCCTTTACAAAAGCCTGTCAGGTGGACTTTGCCTCACATTGTTCATTTATCAGCATTACTAGTGATTATCAATATTTGATTATTTCCTCCCTCAAAGGGAGAAATTAACACCTCAGCTCCTTTGCAGTTGGTCAAGGCCATGAGATTTTTTTTTTTTTTAATCAATACAGTATATTGTTTTGGGGCCCAACTAGAGAAAAGGAGGCCTAAATGCCCTTTCCCTTTTGTTCTTTCCTTGGCAATAAAAGAGACATGTTCGTGGAGGGACAACACATGCCATGAAGCCAAGCTTTCCATGATCCAAGTTGTTTGTGTTACACATGTAAGAAATAAATCTGATGTGTAAAGCTGAGATTTCAATTGTTAAATTCTTATTATGGCACATACTATCCTAACACACCAACAAAGTTACACAATAATGAAAACAAGTTACCACTTAAAAATCAGGCAAAAATATTAATGATTTCTTTTTCACTAATTTATTTTTCTCCAAAAAATATTTCAACCTTATTCAACTTCAGGATGAATTGTACATATATTCTGGAAAAAAATGTGCTTCAATGTGTACTGGCATGCTTTTTCTTTGACAGGCATAATCTTGACATGTACCAGGTACATTGAAAATTCCACAAAGATTTGTCTTTATAAGCAGCTTTAAGTTTCATGTTAAAGTTGTCAGTCTGCAGGATTCCAGCCTGAGTGTGTAGAGGCCCTGCACATCAGTGCATCATGCTAATCTTAAGGCAGTGGGGTGGCACTCTCTCTCTCACTGTAGTGTCCTGCTGGAAAATCTAAAGCATTCATATAAGCAGAAAGATTTTGTTTTAAAGCAGAACTGCCACTGTCATATTTTGTTTGAGCAGACAGTCCCAGAAGAAATAGGAATGACATATGATGGCTGTAAAGGGAATAGAAATGAGTTTCATTCAATGGCAGAAACTCCCAGGAAATGCATTTTATACATTTTTCTTCTAAAACAAACAGATTCGGCACTTGGGTTCTTTCCTTTGTCCACCCAACTGTGTATTACACTGAATTGGTCCATGATCACATTCTGTACAAATTTCCTTTAAAAATGTTTGTACAACAGAGATTAATCTTACAAAGTTTCATGGAAGCATTAGTAGCATTGAGTAAAATTTATTATTTTCAGGAAAATAATAAAAAGAATTTTTTTTTAAATGACACAATGTTTTCTCAACTGCTCATTACTTTTAAATCCCACCTTTAGGGAGGCCATGGAATGATCAGCAGTTACAAATTCTGCCATGTGAAAGCAGAATAGAACCCAATGCTAGAGCAGTTCGGATTTAGAATCAAAACTGCCCCTTGTTCATGAAAATCCTCACTGAAACTGAAACCAAGGAAACAGTGAAAGGGAAAAATCACCCATATATGGCAGTTTTGACAAGAGGCTCATCAATAGCCCAGTCTTTCCAAGGCACATCATTATCTATCTGATCTGCCAAATCTGATACTTAACAACATTGTCTTCAGAACAGTTGACATACCCTCGAAGTCTATCTTGTAAATCACAGAGAGAGATGACAGGTCTCACAGATCTCATCAGTGATAAAAGGAAAAGAGGCATACAGGGGCAGATACTAGGATTCCTGCTGGTAAAATGGACAGAATGTACTACATGTATTTCAAGGGGAAGGGTGATCTCTGTTTTCTTGAGACCTAGTGAGAAACCACTAACTTCATCTGTTTTTCTCAACTCCTAAGTTGAGCTTTTGAAATGTAAATACAAATGATTAGAGAGGTGAATGATTTAGGGATATAAAAAAAGTGGTGCTAGGAACTAGTGGGGCAGAGATGGGGTCAGTGGTAGAATGCTTACCTCAGGCATACGTGAGCTCCTGGGTTCAATCCTCAGTATGGAGGGGGACACTAAAAAGGTGTTGGGAAAGTAAAATTATGCCAACAGATTAAGCAAGGTAAAGCTGTTTTACCCTACCACAAATTCACGGAAATAACAACAAACAACTTTTAAAAAGAAGGAATCTACAACTATACTATCTTCTATGGATCAGAAACTACAGTGTAAGGATTCCCTGAAAGTAAGAAAACAACTGAGAGCAGACAGATGGAGCAAAATCACAGCCTGAAACACTTGAGGAGACAATGTGCTAAAATGAAGACAGGGACCTTCCAAGCTTAGAGAAAGCTGACGCCTGGAGTTGGAAATCTCACAAGCAGTTAACCTCTGAGTCTTGGGGAAGGAGCCAGGCTGCCTAACTCTTCAATACTTCTGACTGTGGCCCACCCAGAAACAGCTCAGGAGATACCCACTGACATGCGTGGTGAGTGTACCCACAGCATATGGTAGTGAGCCTAACGACTGACTAGTGGCAGGTTTTAAATGTCCATCCCCACAAGGACTCCTTAGATAAGTTTAAAATTTTACAAGGGTAAAATTTTCAGAAAGAAGATATAAGAATGACAGTACACTTCCATAAAACAAGCTGAGATCTTAGAAATTAAAAGCATGGTCACTGAAATTAAAAACAACTGATGGGCCAAACACTGCATAGATACAGCTGAACCGCAACTCAGGGAGCTGGAAGATCCATTTATGTAATTCTTCCAGAATGGTGCATGACTGAGAAAAGCTAAGAACTATACAGAAAAAAGAAACAAAAGGAAAATGATCTTTTAAATGAAAGCAAAAGAAAAAAAAAAAAGGTAAGGCAAACATAAAAGAAAATCCCTGAGAATTAAAAAGCAGCTTCTGAACAGGATTGAGATAAAGACCCACTTCTTCACATAGTGTGGTGAAATTTCAAAATAACTAGGATGATAAATACCTGAAAAAGTAAATACATTTGAAAAAGAAAAAAGAGTTCTGTTAAAACCCCAACCCAAGAAAAGCATCTGGATAGTGATTTCACTCAGTAGCAGAGTATAGATGACCCCTTCCTTTACACTTGACCTCTGAATCATTCCAGGTGACATTACAATCAATATGCAAGACACCCAGGCCACTCACTTTTACTCCACCCATTCCATTGAACTCGGTGAACACACTTGTTTAGATCACTCTCCGGACTGCGTTAAGATCTGGAAGTGTCACACTATATTCTCTTCTGCCTGCAAACCCCACAACCACCACTTCCCTCCCTTTAAACAGAGTTTTTAATCTCTTCTGACTTGCAGTCCTTTGTCTTCTCCTCATTATCACATGGCATCAGATCAGCACTCCTGATTCAGCTTCTTTCCCCAATTTACCTTGCATTCAACAATGTTTCTCTTGGTCTTTTATTAAAAGCCTCCATCTAGTTTCATACAGCCTGTGCCATGCTAACTGGTGACTCTCAAACTAGGCTCAGCCCACCCCAGGGTCTATAAACTTCTGGCCTGCCTAGTCCGTGGCACAATCTTGTTGATTAGCTCTCTTGAAAATATCTGATCTTTATTCTCATCTGCGTCCTCAGTGGCCTAAAATTGTCTGACAATTCTTTGTCTCTAGGCAGTTCCTAAATCCCTGTTTTACAGATGTTTTCCAAAACACCAGTATTTTTTCAAGTTATTTGACAATATCTTCATCTGTATTCAGTTCCTATGCCCCAAGCTTCATAGAGATGGTTCAAAACTCCAAAATCTTTCTTTCAAAGTTATCTAGTGGCCGTATGCTCCCATTTCCAACAGGGTCATAGTACATAATCAGAATTTTCTTTTAAAAAATTGATTTAGATTTTTACTTTAATTTTGGTACCAGGGATCAAATTCACAACCTCATGCATGCCAGGCAGGCGCTTGTGCCATACAGCTAAACCTCTGGCCAATTTTAGGTATTTTAATGGAATACAGTGAAAAATTTTAAGACATTAGGAAATGCATTTCTAACATAAAAAATGGAATACCATCTTCTCCTTTATCTCTGTTTAATTCACCCTTCCTATTGCACTTCATAAAACCAGCTGCCCTCCCCCTCAAACATTCTCTTGGTCCACAACTCTCCTTGTTCTTCTCCTACTCCTGACCATTTTACTTCTTTTGCCAGCTTGTCAATGTGCTCATGTACCTCGGACCTTCTTCTTTCACCTAATGTGTTCCCTAGGTGATGTCATTAACTGCCACAGTTTATTCCAGCTACAAGCTGATGACTCCAAGTGGTTATCCAAAATACACTGAATGGTCCCACAAAGTGCCACCCAAGGGAAACATATGTCTTCATTCACCTTGTCCACTGGATCTTGCACCTTACAAATTCTGGCTTTTTCCAAGTTAAAATGACTATGAAAGGTAAACATTTGGAAGTGATACAGGACACTGAGGCAGCCATGACAGTGCAACAAAAGGCATGAAACCAAACTTCCAGAATTCCTTCAAAAAGTGGCAAGAATGATAGTTAAATATCTTTGAAGCAAGATGGGAGTATTGCAGGGGGATTAGTGACAATATATATTTTACTGTACTAGCTTTTAAAAATGGTGAATATTCACCATATTTTTTATAACATTGCATAACCACATTCCAGAACTGAAGACATGCACCCACAGATTCAATGTTTACAGTGCATACCATTCAAGGAAAATGAAAACAAATCTGCATGTAAACACATTTGGGTAAAATTAAAAAAAAAAAAAACTTTAAGGATAGATAGAAAATATAAAATATCCTGGAGCAAAAAGACAGATTGCCTACAAAGGAAGGAAAATTACACTAAACACAGACTTCCAATGAGATGATAAAAAAAGGAAGTTAAAAATCTTCCAAGTGTTGAAAGAGGAAAAGGAAAATGCTGAACCTAGAATTCTGCTTCCTAGTATTCAATAAAATGGACTTTTTCAGAATAAAAAAAAAAAACCTCCCCTCTTCAGACTACAGCAAAGTAACTGTTTATACAGAATATATTTTGATATGAAAATAAGTGAGTCAAAAGGAGCACAAGAGTATTTAATAATACCAAGTCTGGATTGCAAATAGAAAATGTAAGATATGTGACACGTATGTACCACTGAAAGGTCCCATGGCCTTAAGAAAGTTAAAACTGCTCAGTAGAAATAAATTAATTTTGAGATCACCTCATGGGCACAGGGCCAGGCTAAACCCAGGCCCCTCCTGCGACTCCCACCGTCTCTGCAGACAACCTCGTGGGACCAGGGAACTTAAGCCAGAGGCACACACAGGGCCAAGCTACACCTGGGCCCCTCCTGCTACTCCCACCTTCTCCACAGACCACCTCCTGGGACTCAGGAACTCCAGCCAGAGGTGTGCACAGAACCTAGCCCCTCTCCTGTCCCAGAGTCCAGGCCACTCACCTCAGGACCTAGAAACTCCAACTCATGATAAGCGCTCCTGCAGTCTCACTGCTGCAATCGGGGATGCCCTCACCTCCTGGACCTAGCACTGCTGTTGATCTTCGGCTCCCACATCTCCCCCCAGAACCTTGGACTGCAATGGATTAACCATGCAGTATCGAGGGGAGACTCAATAAGAACTCAGCAGGCTTCTATCAGTGAGATGAGTTTGTGCCTAAAATAGGAACAGAGTTTGCCACCTTCAGTAGTTAAACAGGAGCAACAGAGAAGCCCCTTCCAGAAGCAGGCCATAGGAGAGCTTGGCAAGTGGGTGGGAGGGTGAGTCCTTCCTCCATACAGAGCCTATCAGGTAGGTTGAGGAGGGTGCCAACAAGGCCTCTCCCAACCTGGAGAAAATTAAGGGGGACTGTGGGACACCTAGAGACACAGTAGGGTCCTACCTGAGATAAGCACTATAAACAGGGATATCCAGTGACTCTGAACAACCTGGAGACATAATAACAGCTGGAACTAGGGGTTGATTTCCATCAGTACTCCTAGGCTTGTAAGCATTGGAAGAACATAGGACTCACCCAACGGCACTGCAGGGGGAATTTAGGTGACTGGCCCACCTCTTCATTGTGGGACCTAGCAATTGGGCAAACATCAACTTTACAGTAGGACCCCAAGATACACACTACCAACAGTTGACACTAGTGGGATTGAAGGACCAAATATTAACCAGAAAGGGGGAAATGGCAAAACGAGAAAGCGAAATGCAATCTAAAACATCTAGTCCACCAGCATCAAGTATAGGAGATAGTGAAATAGAGGACTTCAAAAGTAACACAGTGGAAATCTCTGAAAAGATAGCAAATGAAATAAAAAAAAAAACTCCATGAGGCTATAGAGGAAATCAAATTAGAAATACTCTCACATGTAAAGACAGAAATAACAACCTTAGTAAAGGAGTTGCTCAGTGCAGCTAAAGAAATAGAGAAAAAAGTACAGGAGCATGGGAAATTGATTGATACCTTGAATGAACAATATAGAAAACAAGCAGAATTCATTAAACAAACTCAAAGAGACATCCAAGAAACAAGAAATCCTATTCAAAGCTGGCAAAACTGTGTAAATGAAGCTGAGGATAGGATTTCAGACCTTCAGGACAGGATCGCAATTAGCGATCATGAAAAGGTACAACTTTTAAAAATAACAGAGCAGCACAAAATGACAATCCAGCAGCTTCAAGATAATGCCAAGAGAAATAAGATATGACTAATAGACATTAGTGAAGATGTAGGAGTCAATGAAAATGCCATAATTAAAATATTCAGAAAATTTTCCAAACATGGGGAAAAAATCTGATATGCAGATAAGTGAGGCATGTAGAACACCAAACAATCACAACCAACATAAATCCATACCCAGACATATAATAATTAAGATCCCAGACATGCAGCATAAAAACAGAATACTAAAAGCTGTTGGAGAAAAGACACAACTCACCTATAAAGCAAAGCCCATTAGAATCATGGCAGACTTTTCAGCACAAACCCTCAAGTCAAGACGAGCTTGGAGTGAGGTATTTCAAGTCCTAAAAGAAAAAAATTTTCAACCCAGACTGGTATACCCAGCAAAACTTCCATTCAAATTTAATGAAGAAACAAGATACTACCATGACAAAGAACAACTGAAGAAATTCATGTCCACCAAACAAACCCTAGAAAGACTGTTGAAAGACATACTACATAGAGATAAAAATGACCACAACCCCCTGAACAACAACAGAAAGAAACCACCAGGTAGGACAAACAATTAAACAAGGGGGAAAACCAGAAAACAAACAACTGGAACACAATATGGTAAAGTCAAGCCAGTATGTATCATATCCATAAAGGTAAATGGCCTCAATTCACTTATCAAAAGAAATAGGTAGACAGAATGGATAAAGAAACAGGATCCCACAATATGTTGTATATAAGAAACACATCTGACTTAAAAGGAAATTCATAGATTAAAAGGCAAAGGATGGAAAACAATATTCCATGCAACAGAAACCCAGAAAAAAGCAGGCATAACTGTTCTATTTGCAGACGTGAACTTCAAACCTAAAATGATTAAAAGAGATTAATAAGGTCAACTACATACTCTTTAGTGGAAAAATTCAAGAGGAAGAACTAACAATTATAAATATATATGCACCAAATACAGGAGCACCCAACTATATAAGACAGATACTAATGGACATGAAAAACCAAATACACAAGAACACAATTATAACAGGGGACGTTAATACCCTATTGTCACAAAGTGATAGATCAAATAGACAAAGTTGGCAAAGAAATAACAGAACTGAATCATACCTGTGAGCAACTGGACTTAGTAGATGTTTACAGAGTGTTCCACCCAACTACATCAGAATACACTTTCTTCTCAGCTGCACATGGGACATTTTCCAAAACAGGCCATATATTATACCATAAAACATTCTAAAGTAAATGCAAAAGTATTGAAATTATCCCATGTGTAATATCTGACCATAATGCTCTGAAATTGGAAATCAATGACAAAAAAATTGCAAAACCTGCATAAATACATTGAAATTAAATAACAATCTTCTGAACAACCACCTTTTAATTTATGAAATTAAAGAAGAAATAAAGTGATACCTACAATTCAATGAAAGCAGACTTAAGAGGGAAATATATAGCAATAAATTGTCACATCAAGAACAAGTTAAACACAAAGCTCATAGAAGAGAGGAAATTATAAAGATTAGAGCAGAAATCAAAGCAAATGAAACTTAAAAAATACAAAGAATTAATGAGTCAAAAGGCTGGCTTTTTGAGAGAATAAACAAAATTAACAAACCTCTAGCTAACTTTATCAAGACAAAGAAAGAACAAATACAAATTCATGAAGTAAGGACTGAACAGGGGGAAATTACTACAGATCCCATGGAAATTCAAAAGATCATGAATACCTACTTTGAAAATCTCTACTTACATAGAGTAGAAAACACAGAGGAAATGGACAGATTTCTAGAAACATATGAACTATCAAAATTCAATCAAGAAGATATACCAATTTTGAATAATCCACTATCAGCTATTAAAATTGAAAATGTAATTAGTAAATGTAATTAAAAACTTATCAACAAAGAAAAGCCCAGGTCCTGATAGATTCATGGCTGAATTCTACAAGAAATTTAGAGATTTAATGCCAATGCTCCTTAAACTCTTTAATGAAATTGAAAAGGAAGCAATCCTCCCTAAATCATTCCTGGAAGCAAGTATTACTCTGACACCAAAACCAGAGAAAGACCCAACCAAAAAGGAGAACTATAGGCCAATCTCACTAGTGAATACTGGTGAAAAGATTCTCAATAAAATAATGGCAAATAGAATGCAGCAAATCATCAAGAAGATTATACATCAAAGCCAAGTGGGATTCATTCCAGGAATGTAGGGATGCTTTTACATACGCAAATCAATAAATGTAATATATCACACCAACAGAGCCAAAAACAAAAACCACATGGTCATCTCAGTAGATGCAAAAAAGCTTTCAACAAAGTCCAACACATGTTCATGATTAAAAACCCTTCAGAAACTCGGAATACATGGTGTCTACCTCAACCTTATAAAGGCCATCTATGACAAATCAACAGCCAACATTATACTAAATGGACAAAAACTGAAAGCTTTCACTTTAAAATCAGGAACAAGACAAAGATGTCCACTATCACCATTCCTATTCAATATACTTCTGGAAATACTAGCCACGGCAATCAGATGAGAGAGAAATAAAAGGAATAAAGATAGGAAAGGAAGAAGTTAAACTACTACTATTTGCAGATGACATGATACTCTATATAGAAGACCCAAAAAATTCCATTAAAAGACCACTAGAGGTAATAAACAAATTCAGCAGTGTAGCTGGATACAAAGTCAATGCTCAAAAGTCAATAGCATTCCTGTACAGAAACAAAAAACTCACCAAGAGAGAAATGATGGAAATATCACCTTTCACAATAGCATCTAAAAAAATGAAATATTTAAGAATCAACCTAACCAAGAATGTGAAAGACCTATATGCTGAAAATTATGGTAACCTTAAAAAAAAAAAAAGATTGAAGAGGATATTAGAAAATGGAAAGATATGCCTTACTCTTGGCTAGGAAGAACCAACATTGTGAAAATGGCCATACTCCCAAAACTGTTATACAGATTTAATGCAATCCCAATCAAATACTATTGACATACCTCACAAATCCAGAGAAAACACTCCTAAAATTCATTTGGAAACAGAAGAAACCTAGAATAGCAAAGGCAATTCTGGGCAATAAAGGCAAGGCAGGAGGCATCTCAATTCCTGACTTAAAACTATACTACAAACCCACAGTGATAAAACCACATGGTACTGGCAAAGAAATAGCCCTGAGGATCAATGGAACAGATTAGAAGATACAAACACAACTACAGAGACACTCAGCCACCTGATATTTGACAAACGGGCTAAACATGTTCACTGGAAGGATAGCCTCTTTAATAAATAGTGTTGGAAAAATCAGCTCTCCACATGCCAAATACTGAAACTAAACCCATGCCTATCATCATGCACAAAACTAAAGTCTAAATGGATCAAAGACCTAAGTATTAAAACAGAAACACTAAATCTACTGGAAGACAAGGTAGGTAGAAGTCTTGGAGACATAGGGGTAGGCAAACAATTCATGAACAAAACACAAACTGCACGGGGAACACTTCAAAGAATCAACAACTGGGATCTTATATTATTGAAAAGTTTCTGCACTTCAAAAGAAATCACCAACAGAGTGAATAGAAAACCTCCTGAGTAGGAAAGAATTTTAGCCAGCAACCCCTCAGAAAAAGGAGTTATATCCTGAACATGTAAAGAATTGAAAAATATCAAATCCCCCAAATTCAAAGACCCTCTCAAAATATGGGCATCTGAGATGAACACACATTTCTCTGATGAAGATACACAAACAGCAAATAAATATATGAAAAAATGTTCACCATCACTGGTCATTCGAGAAATGCAAATTAAAACAGCATTGAGATTTCATCTCACCCCAAAAAGAATAGCTGCCATCAAGAAAACAACTGATAACAAATTTTGGGCTAGACTGCAGGAGAAAAAGGAACACTGCTCTATTGTTGATGGAAGTGTAGACTGGTGCAGCTACTATGGAAATTGCTATGGAGATTTCTCAGAAGACTAGGATTGGAAGTTCCATTCAACCCAGCTATTCCCCTCCTAGGTATTTTCCCAGAAAACCTGAAAAGGTCATGTCACAGTGATATACATGCACCTATGTTCATAGCAGCACAATTTGTAATAGCCAAATCTTGGAAACAACCAAAATGCCCATCAACCATAGAGTAGATGAAAAAGATGTGATATTTTTATGCAATAGAATATTATTCAGCTATAAAAAAGGATGATCTTGAGGTCTTTATATTGAAATGGAGGCAACTGAAGACTATCCTCATAAGTGAAATAAATAAGAATCATATTTATAAATATCACATTATGTCTCTAGTGTAAAAAGTAGTAAGAACTGTAGGAGTAATAAAACCCAAAATGTGCAATTGCTATTATAAAAAAGAGAGGAAAAGAAAGTGCTCTAAAGGATATAACCACATGTATGTTTAACTGTAAGACAGATGACCATATTACTAAGTTTTTTTGGATCACTGAGCAGAACTGTTTGCAGTCTCACTGTTTGAACATCCACTTTTTATGCTTTAATTTTGTAACTTGAACAACTATTTCTAAGATGACAGTATGTAATTTATCAAATAGTGATTTCTTAGTTTCTTTTAAATTCTGTATTGTTGCTACCCTTTTTTGTTTTGCCTGTTTTTTACTTTAAATAAAAATTTTTAAAAAATAATTAAATAAATAAATTTTGCAACAAACATATTAGCAGGACTCTGGCTAATCTGAATTATTTCCTTGAGTTTTTGTAGAATTTAGTCCCAGTTTTCAGGTATTCAAATTTCTGTAACTTTAAATACAAAAGGAAAGAAGCACTACCAAGGTAACAATGTTAAAGATATTAACCTTTTCATCCCAAAATAAACAGGTTTATATATTTATACATTTACCAAAATATTAAAATTATTTTTTTGCTATATACTCTTTCTTGTTTTCCAGGTGATCTGAAAATAATTTAAGAACTCCAATGACATTCCTTTAATCTTAACACTGTGTCCTTACTTTATTTTTCAGTAAATTCAACCAAACATTAATTTCCACAAGGTTAATCCAGAGTGTGATATTCTAAGACTTACCATGTGAAAAAACGACTCTTAGCCAAATGATGATTACATATTTAATACATCTTGCTTTTAACAGCAATTTTCAAAGTAAACACATCATAAACCTTATAACTTATTAAAGACTTCATAGTGCTTAAAAAGTTGATTCTAAAAATATATCTTATTTGTTCTAAATGAATAACATTATCTGGAAGATAGAATAATAAATTACAGTAGTATATTTACCACCACTATAGTTAAGCTTGTGTATACATATTCAATATGAAGTCCTCTTAGGATTTTCACACTTTCAGCCTGAAAATATAAAACATTAAAGTCTGGCATACAAGATTTCAGTCTGATAGCAAGTTTTAAAACCAAAAGTTTAAAAATATCTACTTGACATTCTAGGAGAGCATGAGTACATGCATATAAATATTTACTCTCAATCACATATAGCGCATACACACACACACACACACACACACACACACTCTCAACAGAATACTCAGAAGATTTTGCTCTTGGGTATCAGACATTGTCAATCATTTCAAAAAGAAAAAGTAGGGGGAGTTAGCTAAGAATATGTTTAAACCATACTTAAATGGCTCTAGTTATTAAAAAGGCATGCCCCAAATTATTAACAAAATCTTTAACATGCACTGAATATTATCTCAATTCATCCTTTAACAGACTTGAACTATTCACTAGTGGACATGAATACATAAGAAATTATGCACCCATGCATTCCCCAGACTGTTTGATGAGGTTACAAGTCCAGGCATGCCTCTGACAATGAGTCATAAGACTAAGCCCAGCTCAAGTGGTTTGTTTTACAGAAGCAAGAGATTATGGAGCCCAACAGAATTAGAAACTTCATTTTGATCTGTTTGAAGTTTCTTATCAGTCCCATGTGCAAAAACACTGTGAGATTCTGTACTGCAAATAATAGTTAATATCACTTTGCATTTTGTGACAAAATAGAAGGTTACTTTGTTGTTCCAAAACATTTATTCTAGTTAAATTGACTAACTTTTAATTATATGTTTTCTTCCAAGTTTAAGACTCAAAACAGTTTAATGGTGTTTATCAACTGCTAATAACATGTAACTCTAATAAAATCTGTTGAAACAAAAAATTATTTCCTGGCTGTTTCCAGTAAAGTAGGTTTGAAATTCTTCTCTATGGAGCTTCATTTTCATTGTATTCTGAAATTTTTAAAACTCTCTAAACAACATCAAAATAAAAACCAATCATACATTTGGGAACTCATAACTCAAATTGCTGTGACTGAAAAAACAAAAAGGCACAACAGTAACTGACAGAGAAAATACCAGCTTCCCATTTGCTTTTTATTTTTGGCATTCCTCTTATTTTATTTCACTAAGTTTATAAATTGTTCAAAGCATTCTTAGACTCTTAAATGACAGTAACAGAATATTTTGGCACATTAACTTTGTGATAAAATGTATGGTATGTTTAAGAAATTAAAAAATGCATTTACTAATTAATGTTTTAATGTAGCACACATATATCTTAGTTTTTAGGTAAAATACATAAAGGTTTGTAACTGATTTATAGATGAAGCAATCACAGATTGCAATAGTAATGTGTTTTGTGTGTGTGTGTGTGTGTGTGTGTCTATACACACCAATCAAGGGAAAAACTGCATCCTGGCAATTTTACAGTCCAAAGCTTTGTTTATATAATTTACATGCTCTTTTCTTCTTGTTTTTCTGTACAAAAGATATATTTTTGCCTTCTTCATTCTTGATGAGATTTTTCTGCAATAACTTTACATTCATACTGCAAAAAGTAAAAGTTAAAAGGTTAAATAATAATCTCTTTAAATTGCAACTTCCAAATAAGCTAAGAAAAGGTTTTATAAATGAATAATACACATGCACTTTACTCCTCAAGAATATGAAAGTTAAGTATTTACCACAATTAAATAACAACTGTTGTAGGACAAGACATTCTAGAAGTGAAAGAGCCATAGGCACAAGAAGAACAGGGATAACTTTTCTGCATTATAAGCAAATGATAGCAATTTATAATTTAAATCAATACTAGAATATATATATATAAAAAAAAGTAGGTTTCCTTGATTGCTTCGTAAGGCAAATCAGCAAAGGAAAAGCCATAAACTTAAAGGACAGGACTGATGTAGTGAACTCAGATACCGTTTTTTCAAATCACCTTATGATTCAAAGGAAAAAATTTATTAAATTACAAAAGTTTCTGGTTAAAACAGAGTTTTTAAAGTACAGCTATAAAAAATGTATAGCCACAAAACAAAATAAAGGAAACCAATGGAGTTAGAATAATTGGGTGGCCCTATTGTTAAAAAGAGAGCAAAGTAAATCACTCAATTCTCCTAGCTGGCTAAAATAGTGACAGCTGTTATTCATGAAACTGCTATGGTCTCTCTTATACTTTAACCCTTACTACTGTAATTGGGGTTATCAACAATGTTGTTTCCTTCATAACTAAAATGATCAAACAACTGGATTTACTAGAGGCAGTTCTAATTTATCAATATTATAGTAATGTGGTTATTGGTAGCGTGCCTTTTCACTTTTTACAACCATTTCTTTTGATGGATTAGAAACGTGTAGATTAGTTTTTTAAAAAATCTAATGTCTCCACATGATCAATACATCAAATACTCTTATCCTTAAGAGATTTTGGACTTTTTCTCCAGTAACTTTTCTACATTTAATACATCTGGATTAAATTCTTCCAAATGGTTTATTTCAATGAGTGTAAAAGAGAAATCAAAGAATTCTGTCTTCACGAATTACCTTCTCTAAAGAAGGATCACTATTTAGAAAAAAATTATACGTATTTCATACAGACAGTAACAAAGTAAGCGCTAGTTTACCATTGCCAGTTGTCGACCTATGTTTCCCATTGTTATGCCTCCAGCAAAAAATATACATGGTAACCAGGAACGAACATAGAGAAAATCTGGAGATGTATACCTAGAACCACAAAAATATTTTAACAACACTTAAGGTAATTACAATGAAAATAAGTTATTTTGCAGATTCAATCTCAATTCTGAATGTTGTTTATTTATGTAGCAAAGAAGCACCAAAAAAATAAATAAATAATACTTACTGATAAACACCATTATAGACTAGCAGTTGAGTGACCACAGTTGCCAAGAAAGCGATTCCTACTCCAAGGCCAAAACCACTTCTAGATCTATCAAAAGTCCACCACAGTCCAATGGAGAGTGCAGCCAGTGTGAGAGACAACTGTATGTTGTTATCAAAATCCACTTTCTGACATCAATGTTAAAGAGTCATCTCAGTATCTGTAACCAAATGTCATCCACTCACTTTTCTAAAATGAAAGATATTACTGTTGAAGGAATGTTTTTTTCTAGAGTACATGTGGCCTTTTATCTTTCAATATAATATGTGGTTAGATGAGATTAAAACTCTCTCTGGAATTTACTAAGCACCAGGTAGGAAGAGGAACTTAACAGATTCCACTGACCTATAATCCCTCCTCCCAAAAATCTATCTACATTCCCAATTATAAGGTCAGATCATTATTTAACAAATGCTTTCTTTGCTAAAAAATGCAAGTGCAAACTTCAGAACACTAGTATTGCTAAAAGAACACACTTTTGCAAAAAAAGGAAACCAATATTACTTCTCAAAGAAGTTTAGAATTACTTGAAAATCATAGAGGAACTTGAAAATAGAAGAGCTGACAGCTATTTAACAGGATACCACATTCTCTATATGATTTACTGACAGACACATTTTATAATAATGCAGTTCAGAAACAAGAGTACCAAGGACACAGTATCCCTTTCTATTATGTCAACTGTTCCAGTTTTAATTTGTTGAGGAGAAAGCCTTGAAGGGAACATTATCTTGCAACCTGCCAAGCTATATTCATGTCTGATACTTTCTGGTATAGGTCAGTTTGCTCAAATGATATTTTATTTTCATCACTTACTTAAGCATCTCTTCACAAATGTATAGCCCTTTTCTACTCCAAAATCTCTGGGCAGAACAAAGCTTTACAAATTCAATTTTCTTTTTTTCCTTTTCTTTTTTTTTTGCTAGAGGATTACACCAAAGGAATTAATTTCAAGTGTCATTAAGAGGGCATTATCTATGTCCCAAAGGCCATATCTTGGCTTTATAACCAGCTCATTGGAGGGGGAGGGAACTATCTGGTCTCACAAACTATCTGGTCATGTTATACGTACAAGTACAAAAAAATGTATGTAAAACTATTTCCTGCTACCTTTAACATCTTTTTGTTGACCACCATTCTGGTACCTTTGTCAAACCAGCATTCTGAACACCCAGCTTGCTGACATCTCAGTATCTGAGAGCTGTCGTATGTCACTCCCTCGAGGTCATTTCTTGCTTAAGCTTGATTTATCAAGAAACCTATAGTTCACACAGGCATGCTTTCTGGAAAAGCCTTATTTTTTAGCTGTCATTATGTTTAAATTCTAAAGAAAAAGTTTTGAACACTGATTCCTCTGTACAATAAACATTCACATAAAGAGTGGAATTTGATGTTAACGGAATCCATCTTTGCTAATTAAATTAACTTCAATAAGCAAAATAAAAAGGCTTTGATGAAAACAAGTAAAATATATCAATCTTAAAAGTAGAACTATGTTATTTTTCAAAGTCTAAGTAACCTAATATGAAAAATCTATGCTATAAATTTTGTAAATGTTTTGAATTTTATAAATAGAGGAGTTAAGAAGCTATATTTAAGCATTTCATTCCGAAGCAAGAAGAGAGTGAACAAAGGAAACAAAATGTAAATTGTATACAAAGTTTTTACAATTCTAGTAAGGTTATTTAAATTTCTCAACTTAAAAACAAAAGCCATAGGTGAAATGCCTGGGATAGAAAGGTCTAATTCAGCAGACAGAGAAATTTGCATAACTATGGGGCTGCTGGGTAAGAGAATGAGATGTTCCTATACTGGTTTCAGGAGCTCTGGTCTTTGGTCTCAGTTATGCTGCAAACTGGTTTGGTAAATAAAATAGTGAATGATCCAGACTCTTGAACTTCCATATATCTTATCTCTTTTATTAAAAAAAAAAAAAAGGAACTACGTGATTTCTAAGTTCTCTTCTAGATATGACAGTCTGTGATTCTATCTGTTTAAACTCTCTCAACCACTATATTTGTATTTCATAAAATCCTAAATCTTAAAAAAGTTTACCAAAATAAACATGCTGGGAAATTCAAAAGAAAATACAAAGCCAAACTAATAACAGCCTCTGAGATACTTTCAAATTCACCAACCTACAGACCAGTAAAACAGGGAATTGTTTTCAGAATATGGATCCTTGCCTCTTCCTGTGTTTTCTATTCCCAAAAGTATCAAAAGGACTTCAAGACCTGGTGAAAGGCACAGGAATTGACTCGCCATATAACCTACACACTCTCTAGCTAACTCTGCTGGCCCTGAGTCTAAACAAGTTTGAGAGAGCAAACTTTTGGCAGCCTGAGTCATAGTTTATGCTCTAAGTTTCCAAAGTTCTTGTTACCTTCATTGTGCAGGCCAAATCTTTTAGAAAAAGGAAGACATGAATAACATTTCCCACTTCCTCTTTACAAAGTAGAGTCAGAGGAAGAAGGCAAGAGATAAAGGAGAGGAAGTAAGAACAACAAAAGAAAAAAAAAACTGTATGAGGGCAAAAAATATATTCTAGACTTTTTTTTCTGGAAGAAGAAATGGTAGCTACATAACCCTTCTCACGAGGATACTACAAAAATATTCATTAGTCACTAAACAAAATGTTAAGACTCCTCACATAATAAAATTTCTAAACCACATACCTCAGAGAGAAAAACATAAAGTCCACCAAAAAAAATGTATATATACTTCAGCAGTTTGTCATACTAATAAATTTCTGGAAGTTAATGGCCATCACTTTGAGCACCTCTTGTAATTGTAAAAGGTAACTTGTATTAATTTCATGATATCTCAATAAATTTAGAATTAAAATATTCATAAAAGTTTTTCTTTTTCTGACACATACATCTTTTTTTGGTGGACTCTATGGCTACTTCTGATCAAGGTCTAAATTAGATATTTCTACTGATGCCACTTTTAAGAATGTTTCTCATGTTTTGACATTGATTAAAAACAGTGACAGTCTGCTTTTAAAAATTATAGCTTCTTTAAATTAAGAAAAAAAAAAAAACACTTGTGTCTTAGTTACTTCTTGTCACTGAAACAAATATCCTAACCCAAAGTTGGAGGCAAAAAGGTTTATTTTGGCTCACAGGTTGCAGAGGTTTCAGCCCATAATCAACTGGCTTCAAGGCAGGGTAGCATGGTAGACAGGTATTGCAGAAGAGACATTTCATGGCAAAACAAACAAGGGTCCTTACTGGCTTTTTTCTACCCCTTTTAAATGCAGGATACTGGGATTAGAGTGATGCCAAATCAATTCTTGGACTGATTTAGCAAATACAAACTCTTAATCCTTACATTTCATGCTCGAGATTCAGCCACCTCAGAAAAATCCCCACTTATGAATGCATGAGGTTTCAGGGGATATCTAGACACAAACAGTAACACGTAATCCCAACACTGTGAGAAACTGAGGCAGAAGGATCACAAGCTTGAGCCCAGATTGAACAATTTAACAACATAGCAAGACCCTCCTCAAAATAAAAAAAAATAGAACAAAAAGTTGGGATGTAACTTAATATACAGCCTCTGACTTCAGTACTCAGTACTTCAAATAATAATAATCATGATAATGATAAGTCAAGCTGCCAAATGTCATTATTAGCAAGTCTGTTTATTTGTTTGAGAAAAGGTCTTGCTATCTTATTTTAGCTGGCCCTAAACTCATTATGTAGCCCTGGATGGCCCTGAACTTATTGCTATCCTCCTGCCTTAGCCTCCAAATTGCTGGAAATACAGACATGCACCACCACATCCAGATCAAGTAAATCTTCAATGAAGAAAAACAATGAAAAAATTCTTTGAAAATGCACCTATTTGAATCATTGAACGATTGGAGTTTTCCTGCTTTGACAATATGACGTCCAGTCTTACAGGACTGTGTGGAAGTAATTAAGTAACCTAATTTAGAGCAAAAAATTTTTTTAAATGTGTAAAAATTTGTAAATGACACAGAATAACAGAAATTTAAAGGAAGAACAATTGCCTACACTGTAATTACATTACTACTTTGATGTTTCAAAAATATGACTTACATTTGTTTGATCACTAAGTGGGCACATCACAATATGACAACAGTAAAGTTGCAAGAGGCTGTTTAATCTTTGGTTTGTTGGAAGCTGCTTTATTATTGCACATTTCATTACAGTGTAAAGGATACAGCACTGGCATGATTTATACCAACAAAGACAGCTACACACCGCATTACACTGGACCACTCTCTTTTAAATTTATGTGGTTCTCCTAGATGCCTGTCAATGCAGGGGTATAATAACCCAATCACAGCTGTGGGAAAAAAGAAAAAAATGTTAGCTCCAATGTTATACTGGAAAAAATTAAACTATAAGAATCTCTATGGCCATGACATGCATTTTAAAGATTCTGTAAAAAGCTCAAAAAACTCAAGTTATTTAATATGAAAAAAGCTCAAATTATTTAATATCAATCACTGAAGACAGTATTGTAAATGATTAAAACAGTAGCTTAAATTCTACTAGATGAGGCACTCTAAGTGTATGACTCACAATTTAGCAGCTGGACTAAATAACTCATGCTATTTTTCTACTACAAATATCTATGAGACTTGAAAAGCATCCAACCAGTTAGCACTTAAGCAATGCTTTTTGAATCTGCAATAACTATGAAATATGCTTTTAAATGCTACAAAACTAAAATAAAGTTAGAAGCATAAATATACAGAACCACCTCATATACACATTGTTTCAGGGTCCTGGTTATCCTGTTTTGTGAATTAGTCTTGCCCCATCAGCTTCTTCTGTCAGTTTTCTATATCTAACACCTTTTCCTGACACTCCTTTCCACCCTGGGGCTCTTATAATACTGAAGGTCATACTGTCAAAGCAGAAAATTTCTCAAGAGAAATCCGTATGTAATATTAATTCTGCACATAGAAAAATTCAAGTTCAAAGTTAAAAACTAAGAAATCATCTTACTATATGTCTTAGTTTTGGAAAGAACATCTTGAATACTGTTATTAACTATAAATATTGTATATAATATTGTATACAATTTTGTATATGGTCATTGTATACAAAATGTATGACTGTGATCCAAAATATTTTCCAACTATCTTTACTTATAAAACCTCAATATTGTATTCACTAAGTAGGAAAAAATTTTAAATGCTGAATTAGTTTAAAAAGACTAAATCAATCGAAACATTTATTTAACAAATTGTAAGGATAATACACTTCCACAGATTATTTTTAACAGGAAATAGCTAGGCAACTTCGATTTGTTAATCTTCCTCAAAACAGAATGATTATGCTACCATTCTGAGAATAAAGACATGATCATCACATCCTGTGAAAAGCATGTTTGAAATGTTCAAAACCACCTATGATGTATAATGAAATTGTTGTATCAAAATCTACGTGTGGCAGGGTCAGAAGCTCCTCCCCAGCATGGTATTAGCTAGCTGCCTCTCACAAACACAACATTTAATCGTCAGAGAAAAACAGAGGTCAATTAATATCACAAATCACAGGCTATCAGACTGATAGAATATCATTCCAGAGGCTGCCTGGCCACTGGTCCATCAGGAGATGAGATGCTGCAATGACGCATGCATTTTCTAGTCCATGACTCTTTAAGATTTGCTAAACATAGATAGCTCACAAACATTAAGAAATTAAACACCAATTTCAACAAAGCAGAGCTTAAACAGCAACTACAAAATTTAAGTTTCACATCAGTCCTATTTAAAAGTTGTTGGTCTAAAACATTACCTGACAGTATTTCTTTCTGACACAGTTAAAATGGCAACACACATCTCTAATAATTGAAACACATCTAGATGAATGGTATTTTTTTCTCAAGGGGTTATAAAACTAAAAACTCATCTACCATTCCTCTCCCCCCTGGCTCCTCAGTATAATATATAGACAGAAATAGATACAGACCAATATAAGTACACCTGCATCTATTTATACTCAAACCTATCTCCCTCTCCTCCCCAGTCCCCTCCCCTTCCCTCCTGTCTCTCCCTATCCACATGGTTTACCTATTGCTGAGTAAAATCAACTAAGAGTAAGCACTCCAAGTCAATTTTCTTCAGCAGTTGATGCCATAGGTAAAGAATTATCATGTGGAGAATACTGACATGTATGTGGAAAGATATAAATAAGTAAAATTGACTACAATTTTATGCATGTGATGTCAGACTTGCAAGTGAGAGACAACTGAAGAGAGAAAGCAAAAACACAAAAAGGAATTTAAACTGCCACCTGCCAACCTTGGGATTCACCAATAAAAAACAAATCCATTGAGTATGCATGGTTCTTGGTTGCTCACTGAGAGGAAGAATTCCAGGTAGCTTGTCACTTCCCATTAAATATCTTCTTTCTTTCTTTTAAATAAAGGCATGGCAGAATCTGATAGCAATATCTACAGTGATGCAAGGCTTCACTGTTTGGGAGCTCAGAATACATTTGAGCTTCTTTTCCTTTTCTATATCCTTTTTTTAAAAAAAAAAAAAGAAAAGAAAAATCCAAGAGAGACTATTAAGATCATGACTGTGTAAAATTATATACAAACACAGTCCTGCTTGATCAGATGGTGCTCTGATGCAAAAATCACATTTCTTGTGATATCTTTAAATGACTTCCCAGAATCTAGCTACAGTTTGCCAAGACTAAAGACTACCTGCAGTAAGTCATCACTTTATGATGGTAGAACAGTTAAATTACAAGGAGATGGGCTAAAAAGACAAAACCACTCAATGAGATATACTTCCATGGAAAATTACAACAGAGTAAGATACTATTTTGATTCAACAAATATTTAAAACCTATAATTTATCTAAATTTATCAACTTGTCTGGTTCGTGGTATTTGATGGGGATTTAAAAGAAAAAAAAAAAGAGTAAGCTATGAGTCCAATGGTTCAATGTAATGCTGCGTTAGAAGGGAAGTTCCTAGCCCTCTCCCTACATCCATTGAGGAGAGGTAGGTGCTGACTGGGCTAGAAGGAAAGCTTCACAGAAAAGATGACCCTGGATTGGCTGTGTTCAGCAGGTGATGGGTAAAGAATTGGTTTTCTTATCAATGGGAAACATTTAAGAGACAGTTGAAAAGAGTCAGTATCACCAGGAAACTATAAGCTCTAGGCATGAAAGGAACTTTACAGAGTAGAGAGATCCAGATGAAGATAAAAGCAGATAAAGTAATATCATAGAGAGTTTATCCTGCAGATACTGAGGAAGGAGGAAAATCATGCTATCATGCTTGTACCAGAAAGAAGCACCTGTTCATACGGCAGTGAATGTACAACATGGGGAATGAGCCAGAGGCAGCATGAGAAGCACAAAGATAATGACTGAAACCAAGCAGTGGTGAGGCCTGGACTAAGAAAGAACAAAGATGTAAAACTTGGAAGCTGGAAGTGAAAAGTGACAGAAAAGGAGGAGTCCTACAGGACTCTCCAGGACTGCATGATGAAATGGAAAAGATTTTTATATTTTTCTTTTCCCAGTTACCTATTGCTTTAACAGTCTGGACTCAAATGAACTACTTGTGGTGTTTGAGGTAGTTTCCCTGTTTAAGGGTGTTTCCCTATTTATTTGACCCATACGTGACAGTTGTCTTTTCTTCTCTTTTTTATCTCTTTAAAAAGATTCCTTTGTGGCCCTCAGTAATGTCAGGAGGTTTCTAATTCTAGTTTCAGTGCATTGCACACATAAAGAAGGTAATCAGCTTCTAAACGTCAGCACTATTAACCTAAAAGTAGGGAACTCAGAAAGGGAAAATGAGAAGAAATTTATGAGACATTTCTACTAACCCCTGAATATGGACTTCTAGCATTTTCTAGGACCATGTGATAGGGAACATAGCAAATAATAAATAGAGGCTATTCTGTTCCCAGATAGAAAGTGGTGATTCTGGAGACTCTCCAAAATGCAGCTGTTCCAAATGCCTAAGAACTTTGTTGGACAGGGAAATCAAAAGATGACCATCAATTTTTCTGACTTACAACTGTTAAAACTTAGAGAGGGGTTTTGAAAATGTGTATCCTATCAACATATGTACTTACAAACTCATATGCACTGTTTTTCTTATATCATTTATTTCTTTCCCTTGATATTTTCTCTAAAATCTGGAGGACAAGAGGAGCAGAAATGCTGGAATCCATATTCCATTTTTGGCAACTGTCACAAATCTGTTCTCTTCACTCTCACTAAGTACTATCCAACAAACTGGTAGCAGTTAACTAGAATCTAGATTTCCTAATACCTCTCTACTTTCTTTTGCCCAGGTATGTTTTGGAACATATGTTTTCAGAAGAAATATTTAGTAAGGAATGTAAATGCAAATTCCCTAAATGAAAAGGTTTGAGATTAAATTTACGGTGTGATGCACCTACGAGCTAGAAAAGAAACGTAGGGACCAAGTGGCTGAACGGTAGTATCAACATTTGTAACCTTCCTTCCTAAGGGTGAGTTTCTGAAAAATGCAACAGAGCAACCAACAGCAGATGCAGCTTTCCCTCTCCATAATGGAGCTAAAATGAAACCTATACCAAGTTCCCCTGTCCTAGCCCAGAATGTGCAACGGACACCAATGTATTCCATCTGGCTCCTTATGTGGAGGGTAGAAAAGGATTCTGAGTAGGGAGGAGTGTGAGTAGCTCCTTCCCCAGTGTGTGACACCTGGGCCCAGCCCCACCATTCATTGGCTCTGAGATCATGGGCTCATCAATAATTTTCTCTTTGTCTCAATGTCCTTACTCCCTCAAAAGAGGCACACTCTCCGAGTGCTGCTCTCCACAGTGTGAGGGTTAGGATGTACCTGGCATGTTAGCAGACAAGCAGTAAGTAACATTTCCCTCTTCTGGGGACTGGGAATATAGCTCAGTGGCACAGTGGCTGCCAGGCAAGCATGAGATTGTGATTGATCCTTGGTACTAAAAAAAAAAAAAAAAAAAAAAATGTCCTTCCTCTGATCTTCCTTTTTGCTTGTCCTGAAAAGACATGTTCTTCCAAGTATTGAAAAATTTCTATTGGCAGCCACACAAAGCTATATATATGAAGAAAATAAAAAACTAGAAATTTTTTGGAAAAAAACTTAATTTTTCTCTTTTGAATTTGAATGAAAGCAAACAAATAAGAAGCGGCAAATATACCACCAAGTGATAAATATAATTTGTGCTTTCTTTCTTTGTCTGAACTATTTTGTCTAGTCTCTCAGAGACTGACGACATTCTCCAAGAATGTTAACTCTGAAAAAATTAGGAATCATTGCCTTTATGACTTCGCTTTAAATGTGAGTATTCCAATGGTTACCCATCAATATTTAAGCCACATTAAAACCTCAGCATCAGACTGTCTATGCAACAGAATTACATAATTATCCCATAGGTTTAATGAGGTCATTTAAATGTCTCACAATTTGTGGCGGGGATCAAACACGACCTGGCGCTTGCCAGGCGCTGTGCCACTAAGCTATATCCCCATTCCTACATGTCTCACAATTTGACTCACTCTTTCAATTCCCCTTCTACCCCAGGCTCTAGGATGTAACTCCAAAAAGAACTACACTGTGTTTCAACATATGCATGAATATAAAATATTGGTATTCAAAAAAGCAATTTTCTGCTTCAATCATAATTATCTTCTATCATACAATTATGGCTGCCTTACATTCTTTATAAAATAGCAGTGTAGTTTATTGATGTCAGTCATTAGAAAAAGCTAATCCATTATGGAAGCTCAGCATAAATAAAGCATTCTAAAACACTCCACTGTATCCATTACACATCATCAGCCACCAAAAAAGCATGCAAAGTAACTGACAGGATTCTCAAAGGAGATTATCTTATCAGTCTCTCTAAATATTTACTGCAGAGGTACATTTAAAAATAAGATACCAAGAAAAAGTATCTATTAAAAGCTAAATAAAAAAAGAAACTAAAACTGAATGAAATCATTCCATTTTTTTTCAATTTTATGTACTTTTAAACAAAACACGGTGCATACATCAAACTCTTAAGACCTAACAGCAGTGACCTTTAACAAAATTAACTAACAAACTGAAGAAACAACAAAATCAAGCTTTATCACAAAGGGAATCAGTTTAATTTTTAGGGTTAAATTTTAAAGGTCACAAAGAAACCAAACACAGAGTGGGAAAAACACAGAAATCAATGATTACATTGATATTCCATCTCAGAACCGGCAAAAACCTTCGGAAACACAAATCAGATCAATGGAAGCCTGAGGCTGAGGGCACATAATGGAATTTAATAGGACAGAAGAAAACTTGAAGGATGACAGAAATGTTCTATAACTGGACTGTTGCCTGTGGTTACATGACTACACATATTTGATCAAATGCTTCCAACTGTTCACTTATAGTAGGTTTATACGATGGAGTTCCATTGTACTTAAATTATACTTTAATAAAGTTGATTTTTAAAAAGTTTATTGGTGAGACAACATCCACAATCTTTTCTAGGCACTGCCAAAACACCCTATACGTACCTGAAGCTGTGCCACAGCAAGGTGGTACCCACCATGCAGAAGAAAAGATGCTCGCAATCACATCTGGTGGAAAGAGGGTCACATTTCTCTGAATCTGGAGCAAATTTAACACTAAAGCAAGAAATACTCCAATAAAAAACAAGACTATTCCTCGAATCACCAAGTTTACACTCTGGCTAGTGACAGATGAGATATATGGGCCACACTTTTTGGGGCCAGGTGACTCCGTCTCTCCTTCTGCCATAGTTTCATAAGTTCAGTAAGCTGAAAGAAAAAAGGAAAGGCTTTCCAGCTGAAAAGCTCAACTATCTGTGAATCAAGGTAGACCGATGTTTCAATAGTACTACATAACGTCCAAAGGGACCTACCAGAAATCCTGTAAAAGATAAGAAAAAAACGAATCAATATGTGTCTAATATATGATCATATATTTTTTATTACACTACCAAGTAATTTAAAAAGACAATGAAATGACAGGTTTTATTCTAATTTATTTAAATTAGGCACTATTGAATAAGAAAATATTCAAAATATTTTATACATAAAAATACACAATAAAAAAATGAAATGTTTGCTAGGATAAAATAAGTGACCTAAGAGAACCAAAGATTAAAATAATATTAAAAACATCTCATCCCACCTCATAGAAAAGTGGAGCAGGCAATCTGAGATATTTCTGACAGAATCTAAAAAGATCAAAATCCAGGTCTTTATATCTTTCACCTAAATTGCCAAGCCCATCAGATACAGTATTTTATATTCTACAGAAAATCAACAGACTAACTAAAGATGTAACTTGCTCATGAGGACAATTCTACAGAAGAACAAAATGGCCTATTTTAATGTTTAATGTTTACATATTTGAATTGCTGCACAAAAGCATTCTATAAAAACTAGACCACCATGAACTCACCTACACATACAGCAGCCACATAAGCCAGATCTGATCACACTCTTCAGGGCCACAGCTAGGTCTAACTCCTATTTTAACCCTAGCTGCAATCATGAGAGTAACTATGAGAAAGCCAGAAAGAGGAGGAAAAGAAGGAAGAGGAGGAGGAGGAGGAGGAGGA